>CM061533.1:227016952-227115335 GCA_030545055.2 Neoaliturus tenellus
ACTCATTTATAACTTACTAAAATACGAGTAAAAAATATTCAACAAACACTAATGGGGAAAACAAAAAATTTGATTTTTTTGTACCTTATAGTTCGACACTCAATAAAACAATACGGAAAACATCAATTAATTCAAATTATGAACAAAGAAAACTACTTAACAAAGAAGTTTAACTTCTTAAAACTAATGATTACAAAAAGTCTGGTATTTATAAAATAAATTACTAGTGCCCAATATACTATTTAGGTAAAACTGGTAGAAGTATTCTGAAGAGGTACAACGAGCATATCCAGCCATGAAATCAAACAACAAAACTACTCATAAATATATATATATATATATATATATATATATATATATATATATATATATGCTGATCATATTTCCAAGACAAACCATACTTACAAAACATGCAAAGAAAACATGACAATCCTTGAATTTGGAACGAAAGTTTAAAAGATGAATATAAAAGAAGAAGTATACATAAACGAAAGTTCCTAACCCGATGAAGACAACATTTTCGTGTAATTCAATTCATAGAAAAATAACTCTACCTGAAAAAATAGATTTAAATAAAGAGAAAAACTATTTCATCACTGAGGAATTAAAACCAAGAAAATATAAAATCTTCTGTGATTTTTATTAATCAAAATTTTAAGTTATTAGGTTAGGCTTTTGAGTAAGCACTATAAAATTACTCAAAAGAAAAAGCATGTTGTGCATTAAAAATTAAATTTAAATGTTACTCATGTTTTATGTTAATATATCGTAATTACATAAATTATATGCAGTATAGTCAAATTAAATGCTAATATTCCTTAATTATATACTAAGTTTCATTTGTCGCGTATGTATCAATACAAATTATGTGTTTATCAATCATAAATTTGTCTTATTGTTATTTTTTTGGATTCTATATTATTTATATTTCTTAAGGGCCTAAAAGGATGCCATTTGTTAGGAGCAGGGCCAGTAAAGGTTGAGAGAACACTCAGCCGATATTGTTGGTGACACAACTCCCATTACTCTGAATATTTCATTTATGCAACTTGCTACGGTAAGATAGTTGAATAAAACACAAATAAAAACCTAGATGTTTTATATCTTTAAACTAACTGATTGATATAGAGTTTCATTGGATACTATGTAAAACTTCATTGCGTTTGAGTGACCTTTTCAAATATGCATTAATGAATAGAAGTTACATGTTTTGACCATTTAAAGTTATCTTACTGTGTTATGGAAACAATAAAGTCCATCTTACAAAAGATTACTATTCAATTGTATTAATTATTAAATTGATTTCTAATCATTTTTACCATTATAGATTATACAAAAATTTAAATTACATTTTCATGCAAGTAACTACTTTATACTTATTAGGTTACAGACAGAGAGGATGAAGGAACATTTTTGTCTTATAATTAAGAAGATCTTAGAATATATTTTAGTGTCCGGATACCAAGTATATTTATATAACTCTTATTTAAAGGATGTATATAAATGTATGCGTTATACATTTATGTTTCAGTATTTAATTTTGTACAATAAGCTATGAAAGCTGTTAGTTATGTTTCATCGAGAGGACAATACGTAAGTACATTGTGTAAAGCGCATGTTCTAGTTCATTCATCTGATTTTCATCATAGTTTTGCTATTTTTGTACTAAATTAGATATTTATTTGTAAATAATTTAACTATTGGTAATGCCTCAAGAATAGTGTTTACATCATAAAAATTATTTTTATATGTCGAATAAAATTTTATAACAAGAGAAAATCTACATGGAATAATTTACACTTCTTATTTAGATATTAGCCGAATGTTAAATAGTATATATTTTAACAATCCAAGGAAGATATATAAACACACCTTTAATAATACTGTAAGCACAAGTAATACATACACAGAAAAATTCCAAGCTCAAGGAGAATTATAAATATATAGTATTAAGTTAATTTACTTCATACAACATAAGTTGCAATAACGTTAAGATACTATGTAAAACTGCATTTTACTGTGTTTTACTGCATAAAACTGTATTTTAACTGCATTAAAATTCCTATATTCAAAATGTTTATTTTTACTGTAAAAATTACAAAGTTGGTAAAATTCACAAACAAAATTATCTCATTTAAAATAAAAAAAATAAAAAAATAGAACTATCTTAGCGACTTAATTTTTAATATGGTGTAAGAGTTTCCAGAAAAATCTTCAGCTAAAGAATTATTAAAAAAGATTTCTGAAAGTCACCACAAGCACATGTTATGAATAGATATACAGTGAGAACTAATACAACATTCACCGCCTTTGCTGCAGTACCACACTAACACCTCATGCCTTTTACCTTTGTTATAATAAAGATATATTTTAAATCCTTTTTAATATTCATTCCCCTACTTAAACATAGACCAATAAAAAAGGGTGGGAGACTTTAAAATGTTTATAAACTTGTAGAATGAGGCGTTGTTGCAATTTTGAAATTATTCGGATAATTCCCTAGACACAAGTCTTTCCTCGCAAATAAGATGTTCTATTATTTCTTTTATTATTCGAAAAATCTACAAGAATAAAACATAACATCTAATTTAACTGAAAAAGATGTTTAAGAGAGAGGATCACATCTTGCTTGACAAAATTATCTTTGCGTTTAATATAAATCTACATAAACAATTAACTTCAAAAATAAACTTAAATAAACCATGTATTTTTTTACTTAAATGAAACTTAATTGACTTCTTTCATACATTAAGTGAAGCTTTATTTACATACTCTTTCCTTTTGTAGTGTTGCTTTTTTCATAGAACTATTACAAAATAATCCTTCTCTGGATTAAAAATTTTTAAATAATAAATCATGCCAGACGTTCTTAGTGTTGTTGGAGCCTGAAGTTACTAGAGTTAAGATAATTTTTGAACGCTAACCTTTAAGCTGGTATTGAAACACTCAAAATTTAACACCTTATAAATTTCGGATTAAGTTCCTATATCTTAAAATTAAATCATGTGTGAATAACGTCAGACATGTTGATTCTTTAGTTGAACTGTAAATTTGATACGCACTACGTTGTCTCTTGTAAGCAGCCGTCATAGTAAAAACTTGTAGTCTCAATTTTAAGTATTACCATAAATTTTTATAATGCATTTGATCAAAGTAAATGAAGTAATTACGGCCATATTAACATTTACAAAAATATTACATAACAGCAACAGCATTGCACTGAGCATTGGACGTTGTTAAAGACAGACCCTCTGCAGAAGTGTTGAATGTTTGACCAACTCGACTTGTACATGTGTCACGCCTCCGGTGCCTGTTTGTACTGATGTTGAATTTCGTAAATACTGTAAATACAGTGGGAAACGAAAATGTTGGAACCATTAAATAATTATTTTAATAATAAATGCAAATAATGAATATTTGTAGAATAAATATTTATGAAATCTTAATCTAATTATTGGTGAGATATTCGTAATTCCTTTTCATATCGCAGATCATTTAAATGGTCATAATAATCCGGGTATCTCATTATCAAACCTAACCTCAAAAGGATTCTTTATTCAGTCATAATTTTGAGCCCAATAGTTTCATTGATAATAATTGAGACCTTTAAATTTCATGTGCTTAAGAACGTAGGCGTACACTTACTATTTACCGTCTATTTCTTTAGGGCATTTTCCGGAGAACAAAAAAATACATTATTTGAAAAAGCAATTTTTTACCACGAGTAGCTATTCCATTTTTTCAAGCTATTCCAGGAATTCCATACTACATTGTATAGCAAAACAAAGGAAAATGTAAATATTGGATTTATATTAAAGTAAATAATTTGGTTTCACCATATGTGATCATGAAAAAATTTTTTAAATACAAGTTCCTGATTAGGTGAACTTGAATTGTATGTCACTTTTGATAGTTATTGATCTTGTTTTGTTCAAAATAGAATATTCTGGTTAAGACAAAACATAGCGGCGGTAGTAGTAATAAAGTGGGTACAGCAGGAGTATCTAATGAAATTGCTAGTCCGAGTTGCTCGAAGGACTAGAAATTGGTTTCAAACAGTAATTTGCTTCCTACAAAACCACCTGTTAGAAGTCTGCATTATTGAGTTTACACACAAAATTAAGTTAGTTTCCTTTTAGATTCCAGTACACCGATATGATAATGAAGATATTCCAAAGATTTGTTATGCTAAGTATGTACTTTTTATAATGAAAAGGTGTTCATGACATTAAAACATTAATACCTTTTAATGGTTTGTGGAACTAGAGTCCATTTGATAAAAGGAATACTATAATCCTATAAAACAAAACCATATATAAATTAACAGTTATGGTTATATAATAACCATATAATAATTAACAGTTATTAACAGTTAGTTAAAAATATATTAATTCAATTTTAAATAAATATACTTAATACGCGATGTTCAACAAGACCCGTTAAAAAACATTGTATACTCCTAAATATTTTGTATATGAGTAAAATTTTAATGTTTACCAATCTCAAGTTACTTGGTATCTATATTACACATATATTCAAAGAACGAAAGTCTGATGACTGTTAAGTTAAAAAGTTAATCGATCAAATATTGCACCTACTGTTTATTTATAAAATAATAATTGGATACGTAGTAAATTCAATTAAAGCAATGTAAAAATCTTTATTTACGGATTGTATTTATAAAGAAATTAGCAGCGAAGTTGGAACTGTATTTTCTACCAGAACAGGAAATAACCAAAGTGCAGGAAACATTCTCTGGTCGCTTTGACCCTGGCTTTTAATGGATTAAAATTACTGTCCTAAAATCTAACATTACTCCTTTTTAGAATGCTTTTTAAACTAAATGAACTATTACGAATGTAGTACTGGTAAAAATTTCAAACTATTGAACTTTTTTAGTTATAGTCAATTTAAATTTAATAAATATTTCGGTAATAATTTTGAACTTAATTTAATTTAATTTTCCAAAACAAGGTTTGTTTATGGGAGCCATGATGGGTGTCAATAGTTTTCAAAATCAAATTAATGCGTAATTAATTGTACATAAAATTACATTACAACCTTTCAATCAGCTGGTTGTAAACACGCTAGTTATTCGTCTATATACAGTAGAATAGCAAACGCCCCATAAGGTTTTTGTTTAATGTGGCAAGTACCTAAAAACCTATATTTATAATTAATTATTCTTTTAATGGAGGTATAAATAATACAGTGAAAACTACTCAATTTTACAGGGGGTGGATTTAAGAAATAGAAGTTTTGATTGTTAAATTGTTTAACGTTACCGGTACTCAATCATGTAGAGCAGCCAATTAATTGGAAGAAAATAGTAATTAAAAAAGTACATTTTATACATGTTTCGCACCATCTGTCTAGCGCTCCGCTCACCATGATTAGAGCTATCCGTCGAGTATCGACGGGCAATGATGACTCGTTTCATTTTAAACCCTCAAGTTATTTTAGTGAAAAATCAAAATAAATTTTAATACGTTACTAATCTACTAAGAAAAGTGAAGAGACGTGCTATAAATAAATAAATATATATATATATATATATATATTTATTTTTTGTATATATATACATATATATTGTATATATATTGTATATATATTATTTATATATATTGTATATATTTGTAATATTATTGTAATATTATATAACTCTCTGATTCGAGAAAATATGTATATGCAATGTTTCTAATTTTTACTTTATGAAAAAAATTTTCGTAAAATAAAATTTTAATGGCTTAAGGATATTTATAAATATACTTAGTTTTTTCGCAAGGTGAGAAATATTACGGTCAAATCAGATGAAAGGTGGATTTGAGAACCACCGGTCTCTGGTGAATAGAACTCACATTTCTTATTGAATCCGACTTGTGTTGCATGTTCCATAAAGAGTACATTTTCAACGCTATTTGCAATAAATACGTATATGCATATATAATCAAGATAAATAGGAAAATAAAATACTTAAAAATATTTATATTAAAATAATTAACATTAATATCTAATGAAACATAGCTTGATTTTAATAATGGTTTAGTTGGAAGTATTTCTGCTGAAGATGGGTTGTAATAAACCCGAAACATGTCCGGCATGAAACCAAAAACACATTTTGATATCTTCAGGCAACTACGTAAGTAGATTTTGATATAATAAAACATGTTGGCCAATTTATAAAACTATATTTTAATGCTAATTATTAAATACAGGTTAATACAATTCATAACATAATTCGCTGCCTTACAATTCATATTGGTCCAAGGAACTAAAAATTTGCGTCATAAAAGATGGTATAATATTACATAACTTAAAAGATTAATTAAATTAAATAATTGTTGACTTTTTATTTCAACATAAAATTTCCTATAAACAGATTAGAACTTTCCACTTGATTAGAATTTATATACTATTGCCATACAACATATCAGTTTTATTATGTTGATTTAAATATAATTTGGTTAAATTTTAAATTTAGCTCAGGATTAACAGAATCACTTGAAAAGTCTGAATTGGCACAAGGGATCATATAAATTAAGTTGTGACAGTACACTTTAACATGGCCATTTTTTTGTTACTGCATAACTAATAATACTGCATAATTAATAAATTTTTTTCTAACGAATTACCCGTAATCACATGATTTAATTTTCCTTATATAGAAGGCGCTTTCTCTGCCTGACGAAAGAGCCCGTAGAGAAAGAATACAGCTGGAGCACATAGAGCTTTAACCATCTGTTAATACAAGATAATAAATGTTAGCATTTTAAAGCGATGAAATGATCTATTGACAGCTTCATTTATATATTTTTAATGCCTTATAGTTTCTTAGATAAATCATGTTGTAATAGTAAATACAAGAGTGAAAACAGATTACTATCAATGGTCTTAAAATAAATAAAACGATATTTTAAAATTCAAAGCCAATAGTGAACTTTCCTTGTGCAGTACGTAATCATTCATTTACCAGCTCAAAAATTATTATAAAGTAAATCTGTAAATTGTTAAAAATTGAAATTCTGTAAGAATTGTTCTAGGCATCGCCCCCATGGTACAGATTTTGAAGCAATGTCGGTAGGAGATTTCAGGCCATGGTAGACTCCTTAACCATAAATACATATGTTTAGTATCGATACTTTTAGGTTAAAGCTAAGTTCATAAGGTTTATTTTCTTATAACTAAAATTTTGTTGTTGTAAATTATAACCAAAGAATCACTTTTTATCGAATTTATATGAAGCGTCATGGTTACTATTTATGTATTTGCACGGATACACATGAAATGGAAAATTTAACACAGTTATAAAGTAAATTATGAGTAAATAAGAAGGAAGCTGTGGGAGTTTAACTAGTTTTAGAGTCAATGAAGGAAATGTTTTTTATCTCTTCTCCAAACCTAGCATCTGTGCAGTTCCCGTCTGCCGTTAGATAATAACGATCGAATAAAATATCCTACTGGTAGCTCTTCAATTGAGACTATATGTTTGAGGTGCCAATGGACATATACAACAAGAAAACTTATAGGATAATCATATATTTACATAATAATTTACCTACTTATTATATGAAATATAGTTATTCAAGGTTCAAATTGAAACAACTCTAAAATGTAGTTGATAAAAAGTAATGAACAAATTAATTATTATATTTTTAACAAAGTAATATAATTAATGAAATGAAAAATCTATGTTTAAAGTCAAAGGTAGAGACATTTTTGATCTCCTACAATCTAAGCTCCCATCTGTGCAATACACAATCATGATTTAATCTAGTACCCTACAACTAGTGATTTAATTTCTATTATATCAAACAATATAAGAGTTTGTTTCAAACAATCAAATTTACAAAATTATAATAAACTAGCAAAAAAGCCCGTTGTGGTTAAATACAACGGTCCCTACAAAAATAGTCCATACATGCTTATTTCTTCTGAAATACCTTAAAATTAAATGGATTTATTATTTTCAAAAAAGAAAATGCATAATAATATATTCTAATACAGCAAGATAATAAAAGACCAAATGTCACGGATATTTCTGTATGATCAACATTCTTTGTAAAAATACTTCACTTTTTTCTCTCTTGATTTTTTTAGGGAGATGCAGGAAGATGCATTACGCACACAGGGGGCCAGCCTGTAGTGTGAGACTCCCCTAAAACCTACTAATAAACCTCCTCTACTCTAATGAAATCTAGCCTAGAATTGTTTGTCACATTACATCAGGCTAATTAGCCTTAGCCCATTGGGCTCAGTCCTTGCCCAGACACAGGTCAGCCGCTTTGCGGTTCAGACCAGTCTTCTTTCCCCTTGATGTTGGGATAGTATTAATTGTAATATCTTCAAGTAAAATAATTCGTCGTTCACAAATTGCTATCACTGATAAAAAGCAGAAAAAAACTTGCTAACAAATATAATAAACAAATATTATAAAATTCCGTTTTAATGTGTCTATTTTAGAACACATGTTTTTTAGTTTTTGTCCATACATCTTTTAGAACTCCAAACTTTCACAACTATTTGCACATCTAAAAGATGAAACTTTCCAAAGACCCATTAATTAATAAAAATCAGTCCGATAGAACTGTAGATTTAGTTGTTCAAATTTCAATAAAAATATCTCTAACTCAGTGTTGTCTCACCACTATAAATTGGGAGGTTGCTTAACTTTTTGCAAATAACTTCTAAAAAGTAGGGAAATCGACCAAAGCGACGGTGAAATTCTGAAAGAGCATGAAATTGTCTACTATGTATTTACTAGGCATTTTATGATAATACCAATCAAAGGCAGTCAAAACTTGACTACAAATAAAACTTAGAAAAATCTGTTTTAGTGTATTTCTTAAGGAAACATTTTTTCACCCTAAATTTTGAAAAGAAGTTTTCATAATTGTTTGCAAATGTACAGGAAAATAATATTCTAACAACCCGTTAATTAATTAAATCTGTATGGTAGAACTCTATATTTACTTGTATAAATTAGTGTAAACGACTACAAATTAAATTCTTAAAAAAGCCGTGTTTAAAGCATTTTTTTACAGAAAACATGTGTTTTTACTTTTGCACCATAAATTGTATAAAAATATAACTTTCATAATCCTTTGCACATCTAAACGAGTGAAGCTATCCAATTACCCAATAGTTAATAAAACGGATCCAGTAGAAATGTAGATTTAATTGTACAAAGTTTAACAAAAATATCTCTAACTCGGATTCCCCACCACAATAAATTCGGAGGTTGCATAGCTTATTTGCAAACAACTTTTTAATTGTGAGGAAATCGATTAAATGGATGGTGATATTCTGAAAAAGAATAAAATTCCCTACATACTTCTACGAATCATTTATTGTAAATATTCAATGAAGGCAGACGAAATTTGCCTCCAATTAAAAAATGTGAGAAACCATGTTTTAAATGTATCTTTTATGGAAAACATGTGCTTTTCACCATAAATCCTTTAACGATCTAACTTTCATAATTATTTGACCATCTACAAGTTTAAGGCTTTTTAACCACACATTAATTATTGAAATCGGCCCACTAGAACTCTTTAGGTTTAGCTGTCTGAAGATTTTCAAAACTGAGTTATATGATAGCAGGAAGATTTACATTAATAACTCAAGGTGAGAAAGGTGTTAAGTTGAGGACTGACTTAAGCAAATTAAATAAGATAGTTGATTAAAACCAATAACCAAAAGAGAAATTAAATAAATATGAGTTAACATTTTATTACGCAGTATTTTTTTAATAACGGATATAAATGTCATATATTTTAACTATAAATATTTATATAGAAAACAGGAAATAACTATAACCACACAACATTATTGTTTTGTGGATTTTTGCCCTAATACAAAAAAATAACAAACAGAACCCTTGCGTAAAATGCCTTCTATTGCCAATAAATATTATTTATTTATTTAAATATTTGGTTTAACTCACCGTCTCCAGCAATCCAAAATTGTTTCAAATGTGAACAATTGTTTCGCCCTTATTTAACAAGGGCATCATCAGCACTGAATAACTTGAGGTTAAATCATCTTTATCTTCTTGAACTTGTTGTTCGTGTCAAAAGTTAAAATAGAATTTAAAATACAAAAATCATTAAATAAAAAACAGCACATTTTACACAAAAACATAGACCCTAACTTACTTATTAACCCTACTTATCATGTTTGTCAACATGTATGCACTGGTCTGGACTGGTTGACAGGTTTGGTAGCACTAGCCTCCTGTATCAAGCATTGCTGTATTGTACAAGTTGGTCATATATAACGTTAGCAGCGAAGTTTGTCTGTACATTCATAAGTCGGTGAGGATGAAGCTTGCTGGCATTATATATTTCCATTTCCTCCAGACGGTCGAGCCTTCTAGATTTAGTGCATACATGTAAAACTTCTAGCCCATCTGACATAGGTTGATAAGCATGACCTGTATCTCGGATGTGAGTGGCAAAATTAGAGCTTTGTGGTGTAAGTAGTTTACTCCCTACTGCTTTAATGTGCTCTTTGTATCTGGTCTCAAAACTCCGTCCAGTCTGCCCTATATAAAATGAATCACATTCACCACAATTAATCTTATAAACTCCCTGTTTATCGCTTACACCTAGCTTCTTATTTTTCGGGGGGTTGAGGGACCTGGACAAGTTGTTGTTAGTTTTGAAAGCAATAGTGATTGGGGCATTCTTAAAAATATTATTTGCTACCTTACCGGCAGTGTAAGGTAACTTAGTTCTGACCAGATTAATGAACTCACCAAACTAACTAAATTGGTCTTGAAACAAAATTATTTTGAGTTCGACGATTCTTACTACACTCAGAATGACGGTCTTGCAATGGGGTCACCTCTATCCTCTATTTTATCAGAACTGTTCTTAGATCATATTGAAAATCAGCAAATAATCAACAACAACAGGTACACAGATAAGATAGTCTATTGGAAAAGATATGTAGACGATGTAATATGTCTTTACAAGGGAAATGAACGTCAAATTACTCTATTTCATAATTACATCAATAGCCTACACCCAAACCTACAATTTACCCAGGAAATTGAACAAGATAGCAGGATTAATTATTTAGATCTTACCATATCAAAACAAGAGGGGCATCATAAATTTAACATATACAGGAAACCAACTCACACAGACCAGGTTATACACTCTTCCTCCAACCATCCTTATTCACATAAGATGGCTGCTTTTAGATTCATGATCAACCGTCTAATCAAATTACCATTGTCAACAGAGGACAAATACATAGAGTTACAGACAATCAAATTTATTGCTCAGCAGAATGGCTACAAACCCTCTCTCATTGACAGAATGCACAGTAGAATGTCAAACACTTCTCGCAATGTAACAACTGAAGACAAGAAATTTGTAACTATAGAATATAACGACACTGCCGGTAAGGTAGCAAATAATATTTTTAAGAATGCCCCAATCACTATTGCTTTCAAAACTAACAACAACTTGTCCAGGTCCCTCAACCCCCCGAAAAATAAGAAGTTAGGTGTAAGCGATAAACAGGGAGTTTATAAGATTAATTGTGGTGAATGTGATTCATTTTATATAGGGCAGACTGGACGGAGTTTTGAGACCAGATACAAAGAGCACATTAAAGCAGTAGGGAGTAAACTACTTACACCACAAAGCTCTAATTTTGCCACTCACATCCGAGATACAGGTCATGCTTATCAACCTATGTCAGATGGGCTAGAAGTTTTACATGTATGCACTAAATCTAGAAGGCTCGACCGTCTGGAGGAAATGGAAATATATAATGCCAGCAAGCTTCATCCTCACCGACTTATGAATGTACAGACAAACTTCGCTGCTAACGTTATATATGACCAACTTGTACAATACAGCAATGCTTGATACAGGAGGCTAGTGCTACCAAACCTGTCAACCAGCCCAGACCAGTGCATACATGTTGACAAACATGATAAGTAGGGTTAGACTGCAGTCTATGTTTTTGTGTAAAATGTGCTGTTTTTTATTTAATGATTTTTGTATTTTAAATTCTATTTTAACTTTTGACACGAACAACAAGTTCAAGAAGATAAAGATGATTTAACCTCAAGTTATTCAGTGCTGATGATGCCCTTGTTAAATAAGGGCGAAACAATTGTTCACATTTGAAACAATTTTGGATTGCTGGAGACGGTGAGTTAAACCATATATTTATCAAAGCAATTCCTGGTAGCCAACAATTACAATGGATAAAGTCAGTCAGACAAAATTGGCAACAAAGTACAAGTCTAAGAGGTTAAATCTGAAGAAAATTAAGGCTAATATTAGGTACAACAGAAGCTGCTTAAAACATAACATAACTCCTGATTATGTAAATATTAAAACCAATTCAAAAAGTATTTCTGCTAAAAAAGCCCTCAGAGTAGCTAGGAAGGTATGGATTAAAGAGGAGATTAAACAGCTGCACGCCAGAAAAGCAAAGTTAAATGAACAGCTTTATAAGGCTCATTTGGAACTAGCAAATAACACGACAATTAACCCAATTATTATAATGGACAAAATAGAAGAAAGAATCAAACCCCAATTATTGAAAAAAGAAAAAATCCAACAACGAAAGATAGAAAGACTCGTGAAAAATCAGGTACCGGCAGAGAAATCAGTTAGCTGTCAACACCAATTCCATAGTAGAGTTGTTAACCAATCTGATATAGATTTCAATCCAGATGAATTAGATTTATTAAATAAGGGCTTGAAATACAATCTCTCAGATAACCCAAGAATAGAAGATAGAAATACACTGTTAGACTTAGAAAGTACTGTAAGAGCACTTTCTCACGAGGTTCAAAATAACGTTAGGTACCACATTGTCAATAAATTTAATAGCGTTGTTGAGAAACGTAATTTTAGAAATTCAAAAAGTAAGCTGAGACAAAAAGAACGTAGGATCGCAAAGAACATAAGAGAAAAACTTGCCGGTAATAATGCTATTATAGCAAAGGCTGACAAAGGCAACACAATAGTTGTTATGAAAGAAATTGATTATAAAGATAAGGTAATGCATTTCATTGAAGATAACAGTATAATAAAAATGAAAAAAGATCCAACTAGTCAGTATCATAAGGAAGTAAACGAGGGAATTAATAAATCAAAGCATTTGTTTAGCACAGAGCAAAAAAGATTTTTAAAGGTTATGAACCCCAGGGCCCCTAAACTAAAAGGTCTCCCCAAGATACACGAACAAGATTCGCCTATAAGACCCCTTGTAAACTTTCAAACCGCTCCATCTTATAAACTTGCCAAAGCTTTAGATAAAGTGATTAAATCATCCATAGAGCTAGAGTCCAACACTAGATTAATAAATTCTGTCGATCTAGTGGAACAAATTCGTTCAATTGACATTCCACATGCTGCCACATTGGTATCGTTTGACATTGTCAACTTGTATACTAATATACCTATTAATGAAACAATTGACATTCTTAAGCAGAACTTGGAAAAAGCCAATAAACTTAGTTCTGACCAGATTAATGAACTCACCAAACTAACTAAATTGGTCTTGAAACAAAATTATTTTGAGTTCGACGATTCTTACTACACTCAGAATGACGGTCTTGCAATGGGGTCACCTCTATCCTCTATTTTATCAGAACTGTTCTTAGATCATATTGAAAATCAGCAAATAATCAACAACAACAGGTACACAGATAAGATAGTCTATTGGAAAAGATATGTAGACGATGTAATATGTCTTTACAAGGGAAATGAACGTCAAATTACTCTATTTCATAATTACATCAATAGCCTACACCCAAACCTACAATTTACCCAGGAAATTGAACAAGATAGCAGGATTAATTATTTAGATCTTACCATATCAAAACAAGAGGGGCATCATAAATTTAACATATACAGGAAACCAACTCACACAGACCAGGTTATACACTCTTCCTCCAACCATCCTTATTCACATAAGATGGCTGCTTTTAGATTCATGATCAACCGTCTAATCAAATTACCATTGTCAACAGAGGACAAATACATAGAGTTACAGACAATCAAATTTATTGCTCAGCAGAATGGCTACAAACCCTCTCTCATTGACAGAATGCACAGTAGAATGTCAAACACTTCTCGCAATGTAACAACTGAAGACAAGAAATTTGTACCTATAGAATATAACGACACTGCCGGTAAGGTAGCAAATAATATTTTTAAGAATGCCCCAATCACTATTGCTTTCAAAACTAACAACAACTTGTCCAGGTCCCTCAACCCCCCGAAAAATAAGAAGTTAGGTGTAAGCGATAAACAGGGAGTTTATAAGATTAATTGTGGTGAATGTGATTCATTTTATATAGGGCAGACTGGACGGAGTTTTGAGACCAGATACAAAGAGCACATTAAAGCAGTAGGGAGTAAACTACTTACACCACAAAGCTCTAATTTTGCCACTCACATCCGAGATACAGGTCATGCTTATCAACCTATGTCAGATGGGCTAGAAGTTTTACATGTATGCACTAAATCTAGAAGGCTCGACCGTCTGGAGGAAATGGAAATATATAATGCCAGCAAGCTTCATCCTCACCGACTTATGAATGTACAGACAAACTTCGCTGCTAACGTTATATATGACCAACTTGTACAATACAGCAATGCTTGATACAGGAGGCTAGTGCTACCAAACCTGTCAACCAGTCCAGACCAGTGCATACATGTTGACAAACATGATAAGTAGGGTTAGACTGCAGTCTATGTTTTTGTGTAAAATGTGCTGTTTTTTATTTAATGATTTTTGTATTTTAAATTCTATTTTAACTTTTGACACGAACAACAAGTTCAAGAAGATAAAGATGATTTAACCTCAAGTTATTCAGTGCTGATGATGCCCTTGTTAAATAAGGCGAAACAATTGTTCACATTTGAAACAATTTTGGATTGCTGGAGACGGTGAGTTAAACCATATATTTATCAAAGCAATTCCTGGTAGCCAACAATTACAATGGATAAAGTCAGTCAGACAAAATTGGCAACAAAGTACAAGTCTAAGAGGTTAAATCTGAAGAAAATTAAGGCTAATATTAGGTACAACAGAAGCTGCTTAAAACATAACATAACTCCTGATTATGTAAATATTAAAACCAATTCAAAAAGTATTTCTGCTAAAAAAGCCCTCAGAGTAGCTAGGAAGGTATGGATTAAAGAGGAGATTAAACAGCTGCACGCCAGAAAAGCAAAGTTAAATGAACAGCTTTATAAGGCTCATTTGGAACTAGCAAATAACACGACAATTAACCCAATTATTATAATGGACAAAATAGAAGAAAGAATCAAACCCCAATTATTGAAAAAAGAAAAAATCCAACAACGAAAGATAGAAAGACTCGTGAAAAATCAGGTACCGGCAGAGAAATCAGTTAGCTGTCAACACCAATTCCATAGTAGAGTTGTTAACCAATCTGATATAGATTTCAATCCAGATGAATTAGATTTATTAAATAAGGGCTTGAAATACAATCTCTCAGATAACCCAAGAATAGAAGATAGAAATACACTGTTAGACTTAGAAAGTACTGTAAGAGCACTTTCTCACGAGGTTCAAAATAACGTTAGGTACCACATTGTCAATAAATTTAATAGCGTTGTTGAGAACGTAATTTTAGAAATTCAAAAAGTAAGCTGAGACAAAAAGAACGTAGGATCGCAAAGAACATAAGAGAAAAACTTGCCGGTAATAATGCTATTATAGCAAAGGCTGACAAAGGCAACACAATAGTTGTTATGAAAGAAATTGATTATAAAGATAAGGTAATGCATTTCATTGAAGATAACAGTATAATAAAAATGAAAAAAGATCCAACTAGTCAGTATCATAAGGAAGTAAACGAGGGAATTAATAAATCAAAGCATTTGTTTAGCACAGAGCAAAAAAGATTTTTAAAGGTTATGAACCCCAGGGCCCCTAAACTAAAAGGTCTCCCCAAGATACACAAACAAGATTCGCCTATAAGACCCCTTGTAAACTTCAAACCGCTCCATCTTATAAACTTGCCAAAGCTTTAGATAAAGTGATTAAATCATCCATAGAGCTAGAGTCCAACACTAGATTAATAAATTCTGTCGATCTAGTGGAACAAATTCGTTCAATTGACATTCCACATGCTGCCACATTGGTATCGTTTGACATTGTCAACTTGTATACTAATATACCTATTAATGAAACAATTGACATTCTTAAGCAGAACTTGGAAAAAGCCAATAAACTTAGTTCTGACCAGATTAATGAACTCACCAAACTAACTAAATTGGTCTTGAAACAAAATTATTTTGAGTTCGACGATTCTTACTACACTCAGAATGACGGTCTTGCAATGGGGTCACCTCTATCCTCTATTTTATCAGAACTGTTCTTAGATCATATTGAAAATCAGCAAATAATCAACAACAACAGGTACACAGATAAGATAGTCTATTGGAAAAGATATGTAGACGATGTAATATGTCTTTACAAGGGAAATGAACGTCAAATTACTCTATTTCATAATTACATCAATAGCCTACACCCAAACCTACAATTTACCCAGGAAATTGAACAAGATAGCAGGATTAATTATTTAGATCTTACCATATCAAAACAAGAGGGGCATCATAAATTTAACATATACAGGAAACCAACTCACACAGACCAGGTTATACACTCTTCCTCCAACCATCCTTATTCACATAAGATGGCTGCTTTTAGATTCATGATCAACCGTCTAATCAAATTACCATTGTCAACAGAGGACAAATACATAGAGTTACAGACAATCAAATTTATTGCTCAGCAGAATGGCTACAAACCCTCTCTCATTGACAGAATGCACAGTAGAATGTCAAACACTTCTCGCAATGTAACAACTGAAGACAAGAAATTTGTAACTATAGAATATAACGACACTGCCGGTAAGGTAGCAAATAATATTTTTAAGAATGCCCCAATCACTATTGCTTTCAAAACTAACAACAACTTGTCCAGGTCCCTCAACCCCCCGAAAAATAAGAAGTTAGGTGTAAGCGATAAACAGGGAGTTTATAAGATTAATTGTGGTGAATGTGATTCATTTTATATAGGGCAGACTGGACGGAGTTTTGAGACCAGATACAAAGAGCACATTAAAGCAGTAGGGAGTAAACTACTTACACCACAAAGCTCTAATTTTGCCACTCACATCCGAGATACAGGTCATGCTTATCAACCTATGTCAGATGGGCTAGAAGTTTTACATGTATGCACTAAATCTAGAAGGCTCGACCGTCTGGAGGAAATGGAAATATATAATGCCAGCAAGCTTCATCCTCACCGACTTATGAATGTACAGACAAACTTCGCTGCTAACGTTATATATGACCAACTTGTACAATACAGCAATGCTTGATACAGGAGGCTAGTGCTACCAAACCTGTCAACCAGTCCAGACCAGTGCATACATGTTGACAAACATGATAAGTAGGGTTAGACTGCAGTCTATGTTTTTGTGTAAAATGTGCTGTTTTTTATTTAATGATTTTTGTATTTTAAATTCTATTTTAACTTTTGACACGAACAACAAGTTCAAGAAGATAAAGATGATTTAACCTCAAGTTATTCAGTGCTGATGATGCCCTTGTTAAATAAGGGCGAAACAATTGTTCACATTTGAAACAATTTTGGATTGCTGGAGACGGTGAGTTAAACCATATATTTATCAAAGCAATTCCTGGTAGCCAACAATTACAATTTAAATATTTTAAATATTATTTATTATTTATTTGCATTTTATTTTCAAATGCTAATTTTAATAAAATATAAATATTATACGCTAAAAATGCACAAATGTGAGGTACTACACGTGAGATACTATCATTTTTTTAATTTGGTGTCATCAAAGTATTGCGTATTATGTTAGTAAAACTTTTGCTTGGTAACTTTGATGAAGAAGTTATTTTATTCAAATCATAATTATAAGTTTTCTTAAGAAAGTTATATGAGGTGGAATAACAAAAGGAGCCTTCTCGCCCAGTCACTCGTGACGTTCTGAATGTATTTACTCTTCCAGAAATCATCGCATCATTTAACATTTCCATCTCTCCGCCGAAGTATCTAAACATTTCATTCCAGTAAAAATGTATCAGTATATCAACTAAAAATATCGACCTCTTTTAAAAAACTTGTTATTTTTATATTAATGTAGATATATATGTATTTAAAAATTGTTAGGCATTTATTGAGATGTCGCAAACATCTTTTTTACCTGTCGAGATCTAATTCAATCTAATTAATCTAATTCAATATTTAGTTTGAACTATCAAATTTTATTTAAATTGCCAAGTAAGGCTATGAAAAGTGTTTTTCCACAATAAGCACCTATCGAAATTCTAGAAAAGATCTAAAAAGTGAGGCTATCAAAATTAAATAAAATATAAAGAAAGAAAAAATGAATATTTTCAAATCTGAGAGTCCTTGAACAATAATAACTGTTTTTACAGTATAAGTGAAGAAGTGAGCATTTGCAGTAGTCTATAGTAAGAGTTTGCGGAGCGTGATTTTACATAATAATATCACTGCAGTAGTAAGACACGATTTCTGATCAAACTTTATAGGCCTACTATGTGTCAAGTTAGGTAAGATAGTGGATACAATTCAAATAACAAAAGAATCAATTTACAAGAAGGACGCACGTTTGCCCAACGTGTTACATACCAGATACATGACGTCTTGACATTTATCTTCACTGAGATAGGAGGAAAAAGATTGTCTTCTCTGGTTTTCGCAAACGTTTCAGTAATATTCGTATACCACATTTGTTTCACAAGACTGATATTTCCTAATATAAACGTTAGGAGCAGCGGTCCGAGTCAAAATTAATAGAATAGTATTACAAAAAAATCTTTATTTTAAAGATAAATCAGCTATTTCGTTATATCCATTGCCCTTGGGAATCAGATAATATTTTCATTAATTTGATTTCGTCTCGTTTAAAATATAAGGAAATTTCAATTACTAGAACCATCTACTATAAAAGGTTTTACTTCTATACGTGTGTCGTTTTAGTTAAAAACTAAGAATAAAATATTTTAACATATCAATATGTGTGGAAAACAGACAAACAATAACAACAACCATAAATAATATGTAAAATATTATAAGTTAGTGATTTTAGGTCACCTTGTATGAATTGAATTGAAACAAATCATTGTAATTTAATATCTGCATTTCTCTTTGTAAACTTATCTGTTTCAGTAAACCTTTATTCCTGTTTGAGCAAAACCTTGCTATATAAAATAATATACTTACTTAAATGATGTCCAAACAATACATTTTTTAAAAATATTAACATATCTTCCATAGATTGTATTTTTAGTAGGATAGCTACGCGAAGAACAAACTCAATAGTATTTGGCGACAGACATTATACAAAATTATGACTTTTTTTCAACTAGATATTTATTTTAACATTTATGCATTTACATCAATAGTAGCAGCATATAAATAATTTATTTTTCCTAATTTTCCCAAACATTTGTGAAAGTTATGTGAAAATGATTAATATTGGTAATTAAAGTGTTTAGTGGAGACGCTCATCACTGATAATTGTTAAGATGAGGTTAAGCCGACAAAATAAAATCCCAGCAATCTTAAAATTTTGTTCGATCGTGGTTCGACGGATGTTAAGTTACTTACCTAAATATATTTCTTAAAGATTGAGGACAGGAGTTAAAAGCTTTCCTTAGATTGCTTCAACATCGACCAGTGCGAGCACATCGTGATTCATGGACGGAAATGCCACTAAACTCATAACTATCCTTCACTCAACGTAACGTTCACTGTAACGTTTCTTAAATCCAAGATTTTAAATTTCGAAATCATCTTATAATCTTAAACTTTGTGTTATTCAATGTATTCCCTTAAATTATAATTATTATCTGACATTTTTGTGGTTTTCAAGTTTACTTGTCTATTTTCTTACAACTATGCTAAAATGATGCGAATAAATAATATAAAAAATATTTTTTTTTATTAAAATATTTTTAAAAAACCTTCTTAATCCCCCTAATGTCTATCATAAAAAGAACAATTACTATCATTATGAGATTTATGGTGGTAAATTCATAAACTATTTCTAGTGTGAGGAGGGAATTGATAAAAGGGATTGGAGCGGATTCGTCCCGTAACGTGAAACCCACAAAGTCACTAAAAGCGTCCGTCCGCTGCGAAGAACCCAAAGGAAAAAACAATTATCAAAATACTAGTTTCGTCTTGAAACCGTCCCCCCCCTCCACTCACGCGGCCAGTCTATCAATATCTTCCCTTTTACTATATAAAATTTTTATACAGAATTGAAAATAATATATAAAAAACGGTGCAACAGGTTGCTATTCAACAGAATCAACAAAAAAAGTTATTTAACACAAGTTCTTCTATTGCAAAGCGTTAACATATGCTCTTACTAAAAAGTATATAGACTCTGGCTGAAAACTGTTTAATTCATTTCTTGAAAATAGAGCTGATTTGTATAGCCAATCTGGAATTGACTTGGGATAGCCACTTATCTGTTGGCTCTCAAACCATCTTAATCTCTATTTTGAGGTCTACATTTGTCTTCTTAGTTTCAAGAAAGTCGCTCACTCAATGCAATCAACAGCCAAATACGCTTCCCCTTCTATTGACTTTTCAACGGGAAGCAGCACTATATGTTCCTCTTGACTTAAGCTGCATTAGAGTAGCCATCGTAAGGCAAGGAAAGAAGATTTTTCATCCTCATCCTCTACTCAGGCCACGAGGTGCACTCCAGCGATACCACTATTCACATCCAATAGAGGTAAAAAGGAGCTAATCACTCATAAAATGATAGAATACAAAGTTGGTTTTTTTCAATGCTCGTCTAGTAAAATTAGCTAAAATATAGCGGAACCCGGAAGTAATTGCAAACTAATACATTTTGATGTTTAAAAGTCTACCACTCTCCGACTCTGCGCTCGCCCTGCTATGGCCAATTTTTCAAAATGGCATCTGTAGGTTTATAAGTTTTTGCTGAATATCTTTTGAACCGTTAGAGACAGCTAAATTTAGTATATTGGTAAACTTTATATTATAATTTTGTACATTTTGAAATATAATATGTATTGGTTGTTGGATTTAATAAGGGTGATTTTGCTCTTTAAAGCTACTTTCAGTTGTGGGCTTTCAAGTGAATTTGTTTAGTTGGGAAAACCATATTACGGTGGTGCCAAAGGTTAGATTTATGCCTTTAACCGTGTTAACTTTTTACTACAGGGGCCCCAGAATGTAGGAAAAGGGTGATATACAGGTTCAAATTTGTCTAAAATCGGCTTAAAAACTTAAAATCAAAATGTGCAAAATTTAATTTTCTAAAGTTTACTCACTTATAAAATTTACCTGTAATGGTTCAAAAGATATTCAGCAAAAACTCATAAAACTACAGCCGGCATTTTGATAAATTGGCCATAGCTGGCGAACGTATGGTCAGAGAGTGGTGCACTTTTCACCGTCGTTTTTCTCAGGTAATTTTACATAAGAATCGGTAAAAATATATTGGTTTGCAATTACTTCCGGGTTGAACCATGATTTGACTAGACTATGCTGCTGTGTTCCACAAACACTCTTGATGGATGTCACAGTTCATCTCCCGTGGAACTCTGAATCTTAGGTTGCCGAATGGTGGCAAGAGTGTGTTATAACTATGCAAATTATAAGTATCTATACATATTTACAAGAAATCTTCACAGTATCAAAATAATTAGATTTTTTACATTAAAATTTAGTATTTAAAGTGAACATAAGAAAACCTATTCTTGTTAGCGCTTTCTTTTTACATTGTATAGTTATTTTGATTAAGTAATGTTTCTGATATATGGTTATTTTTTACTGATATATGAACTTTTTAATTTGAAGCTATTTTTTTTTTTATTTTAAGTTTTTTTTACTTTCTTACAAATAAATTTAAGTGTACATTATGGAAAACTTGTTGCTGTAAAACCATTCTCAAATGTTGCTAAAGAAGAGTTTGAATGAGAATATTCGCATGCTTTGCGGTCGTCGGTTCGCAGCAATGGATAAACAATGAACGATGTGGTTAAAGTGAGTTTGTTGTCTCTATGTAAGTATTTAAATTCAAAGTTACTCTTCCATACCCAGAGATTTTAAATAATCTCGTAGCTAATAATACAAAGCGGGTTAAATTAAAAAATATTATGTTTTATCAATCACAGCTCTGATTACATTAATTTTAATATTTTTGCGTAATATCTTTGAAATGAAAATGAACCAATCCATAAGAGTAGCTCCAGATACAAGGTTTAGATTACAAAGGGTTACTCATCGTTTTTCTTTTATGGTGCACAAGGAATTGTTTGCATATTTCCTAATAATTAATGATAATCAACGAGTTAGTAAGTATTATAAAAATTTAAAACGTACCAAAAGCTTATCAAAATATATTAATATAACTTAAATTAGTAATACATGTTTTTGTATATTTAAAATAACATAAATGTATGTTAGAAATTTCTAAAGTAATCATTAATGGTACTGTCAACGTATTTCTTTATGACCAACAATTAAAGTCAATGTTTCTCTTTCAAAACGCAAAACTAAATTTATATTTCAATAAGGCCGACAGTCATAGTAATACCATTTCTTTTAACTTCTAAGACGAAACATAATTTTAAAGAAATGTTCTTATAAATGACATCCCTCGCCGGAACACAAATGATCATTGAAGCGACATTAAAGCAACTTAGAAATAAAACACACCAACTCTTTCGGTTGTAGTGAATTTTATAGCAATAGCATAATGCTATACCTATTTCAAAGTAAAGACTTGAATTTTAAATGAGCAATCAATTATCTTACATTGACCTGGACTGAAATGTCTTTATTTTCCTCGTACGTGAACAGGATCTAAAACGGCTCGTTCCTACTGTGGATCAATTTGTAAAATATGAATTCATCATCTTTGTGTAGATATTTTGTTTTTAAATAATAAGCTACATATCTAGGCTAATTTATCAGTAATATAAAATTAAATAAAAAAAATAACACGAGTTGGCAAAATATCTCTTGTACAACAATCAGATTATATGTATTTTTATTGCTGTATACAAAGAATGCTCTTTCGTTATAAGAAAAAAAGGTTAATATTGCTCGAAGGGAGATTTTGGAGTACTTGATACGATACTGGGACAATATTGCATTTTAAGTGAGTCACTTCAAGTAACTAGCAACGTTAGGTTAAAATGGGATTTTATTTATAGGTAGAACAATACATAAACATGAAACTAATATATTGTTCAAAAAACTAAATATATACGGTACAGAGATTATAATTATATTCTTATACTCTAAAACAAGCACTGATGTACGGACAAAATATTTTTCCCAAGGATTTTTTTTTTAATTTTTTGTTTAATATGGAAGTGTAGGCCATATTCAAGTTATAGTTGAATAATCATAAGGTTATGATTGTGATATAAATGTCCATAATAGTTGGAAAATTATGATTTTCGTCCTAGAGCCCTCCAAAGATCCCATACTATCCTTATGAAGATTATTTGCAAGTAAAAAATTAAGTAAAAATCAAATGATAATTGTATTTTATAAACCAATTAATTGTCTTACATATTTAACTAGAGGTTCAACATATTTATACCATAGTGCAGCATTCGTTGGCCAGAATAAGCTCGTCCCAAAAAGGAAGAGGGTGAGTGAGCGCAGCGAACGAGCTTTGTCAGAGAAAGGAAAGTGGCTTTTAATAATTGTATACCACGCATAAGATCGGTCCTCCTGGTACTCAGTCTTAAAATGTATACCTAGTGATATTCCTTACATTTATTAAAATTTTTTAAATAAAATACCAATTTATTGTATCCAAGTGGGGCAAATGTCTCACTGTATAATCTGTATAATCTGATTTAATACAGAAAAACGATATTAACAATATTACGAGTTTTCCCAATTGAAACATTTTTTTTACTGAACAGTTGTAATATGTATTATGTCTAAAAGAATAGAAACATCATCCCAATTAGAAAATAAACTTTATATTATTTTTATTTTATATATATATATATGACTATATATATTTATCATGTGATCCATACACTTAAATTATAAACACATCCATTTACATCATGAACCAGTACAGATAACCAGAAGAATCCCTACGTCTTTAGCACAATAATGGCAAACTTTGATGTCAGTTTGGAGCAACCACCGCGTGTTCTGAATACTTCCACCGTGTCTGTCATCCAATATTCATTACCTCCTCTGTACTGTCATAGTTATCTTACGGCATGTCGGGGCCACCCTTCAATTAGATCAAGGAAAGATTATGTGTAGATCTTACTTTCTGAAGGGTTAAATAATCTGTATGTGGGTGTTTTAATGTAACAAAACATTTTTTTAGAAATATTACATTGTGTTTTATCATTTTTCCAATAAAATATACAGTCTCTATCATCAATAAGATTCACCAGATTATTGGGAGGTCTTTTATAAGTCAATTATTATAATAAAAAAGTTACGAAGGCTTTAATATTTTATTATTTGCAAACATATACGTTTTTAAACAATTTATTTCAAAAAAATTAACGTGATATGACTATTACAAAATAATTTGTTTGTCACATAATAAATAATATTATAAAAAACTCAATTAATACTCACCTTATAATATCTACAGAGGTAATCAAGTGGGATGCCCAAATCTATGGAACAGTCATAAAATGTCAGAATATCTTCAATATCCATATAAACAAATCTTTGAGTCTTTGTGACTTTGCATGTCCTTCAAGCGCCCGTAAACCATTGCTCTAATTTACCTGAAACTTTCTACAACCATATTTTAAGTACCTAGGAGACAGGTAGTCCTATTCCCGTTCTTCAAACCATTCAGAACTCTGTCCTAGTGGTGTATGTTCCATTGGCATTATTACAGAATAAAATATTTTGGATATGCCTGACTATTAAACAAATAGTTGGTTATATCTCGAATAGTGTAAAAAGTACATACAACAATACAGAACTAATAAGAAAAGGATTTAGAAAATGCATTTGAAAAATTTTTTAACTTAATTTAATTTACATCAAAAATGTTTCATTCTCTTCAGTTATTGTTTTTATGAGTTAATTTTTACTAACCACATACTGACAAACTAGATAGTAATAACAAGCTGAAAATGGATCAATCACTTAAAGTATATGAAAATTATTAAAAAATTTATCCAAGAAATCATTTAACTGAAGAAGAGAGAGGCAGAGCTAGAATGACTTCAAGAAATAATTTGAGAAGGAAAACAATACTCAAGAAGTAACTCTATATATTTAAATTGTTTCTCAAAACCAAAATCAAAAGTAGTCAACACTGACATCCAACTCATAACATCTTTGGGTATTTAGGTGTTAGAAAGTAAAGTTGAAGCTTGCCATAGTTGATAAGAGGTGGTGCTCTTGGCAAAATAGCTAAGTCCACCAGAAAGCTGAACAAGGAGAGGATGCTGCAGAAGCGAAGGTGGAAGACCAAAAAGACCCCTTGGGTTTAGCGTCGACAATCCTGTAAACATCACCGAGTTCCCATCAACCAAGTTCCCAGAGCCTACCAGAGGCAAAATGCAGGCCAGAAGGAACCGCTTAAGAAGCTAAGAGAGGAAAAGGACAATAGGCTACTATTTGTGGGTATAGAATGTGTTGTAAAATTAATAATGGTGTTAATGTTTGTAACAGCGACTACTACGAATTAATGAGTCAAAAATTACTTGAGCGTCCTTCAAACAAATAAGAATCAATGTAATTTGCAAAAGATGTTGGAATGCTATGGATGAATTACTACTTTCCATATGTTTTCATGCCATCAATATCAACTACTTGATTTTACAAATTTTTAAAGATCTAATAATGTCTTACCAACGTTTTTGTTGTTACTAGTGGATAAGGAGACTCCGGCCAAACCGCTAAGCACTTCTTCCTGTAATTGGGATTTTGCAAAAGACTCCCTTAACAACAAGATATTGAAGTAGTCGAGGATTGATTATTGGGACAACACACACGTCCGGTTGACTATTTGTTGGGCCAACTCCAGAGCTCTTGTAACAACTGGCGATTATTCTCAATCGGGCGGTTCCTCTAACAGGTTAGCCAATCCACTGTCCATTTATGTTCATCATCTAGGGTTTTAGTTGCCCACCACGTGACATCAACCCCCCTGAAACCCTGAAGTTGAAGTGATCATAAGGGAAGGAGACCACGTTTTCATTTTGGACAGAAAAAGCTTTCCGCATGATCTGAAAACTTTGTTTACTGAGCTCAATGTCGACTCCACTAACGGTGTAAACCAGTTTTTAAGTTGTATTGATGATTTCATTACAATATAAATAGTTTACGAAAACATTTTTTTTTTTATTTTATAAAACTTTTTGTTTGATTGCACTATATTTTCTTGCATTCTAATCACTATTTTATAACAAGCTTCAGACTAACTTCTTATGCCAGAATGACGTCTTATGAGATTCGGGTTAAAGAATGGCTCATGCTGTCCACGTAAACAAATGTCTGTGTATCTAATCAGCTATATGATATTGAACATATTTAATCAATATAATCGTTTGTAACCCTCCTTACTTAGTGGCATGACCCTTCAGCTCCCTGAAAATGTTTTTCTAAAAAATAGTTTTTACAAAAGGTCTGTACATAATTTATTTGCAACTGGTCTCTCACGAAATATATGTAAATTATACCTTGCTCTAGTGTAAAAAATAGTTCATTTGTAAGTTACGAGTACTTTGATATTATCTTACATAATAAGAGAGTACTACTGCACTGATCAAAACTACTGCAGACTAAGTACAACTACTAAGTAAAACTACTGCACTGATCAAGGCCATTTTTGTGTCAATGGACGTATAAATGATTTAGACATATCTATGTTCTTTTCTATGTGTTAACTGCTCCAGGTGATCCCTATCCTACACTGAAAATTTACACCACTGCCATTTTACAAGGAAGTTTTATATAAAAAAAAAAAAATAAAATAAAATAAAAAACAACGACAACTTAATTTCTATGATCGTTGACAAACTCCAGTTATTTTAAAAGCAGTTAAATAAATATTCAACAGCTTTTTCTTCGAAAAAAATTTTGTTAGGCCTACTAAATAAAGAGGTTTTACTTATTCTAGATAATTGTATTTAACGTATTTAAACCTAGGACTTATAGATTAATTTGTATACACGTAGGCTATGTATGTTTTGATAACTCACCAACTAATGACCTTTTAGTTAAAAAATATACAAAAATATAATATTTTGGTTATAAAATACTGTGTGCTTTGCCACATTTAATTTGTTAATTTTTTAGAACCAAAAGTAATTAGCTTCCTAAAGCTCATGTAAACTTATTTGCTTCTACATAGTTGACAATTAGTTTACTGTTCTCTCTCATACGAAAGGAAATACATAAAGATAAATATAAAAAGGCGAGGATAAAAGAAGTAAAAGACACTAAGAAATACTAAAATTAAGGCCCGCCCACACCGGAGCGGGACACCTGCGGGAACGGGACGGTTGTGGGACGATGTCCCGTGCGGGAATTTCAAACACATGTTAAATTGTGAGCGCCCACACCAGAGGGGTACCGCTGCCGGAGTCCCGCTGCGATACCCGATCGTCCCGCAAGTTTGGAACATGTCGGATTTTCCCGCTGGTACCGGGCGGAACGCTGGGCTCATTTGGTCTCCAGACGATATGAAGACACGATATCGTCATCTTAGAGTATATTTAAAAAGGCATCTCATCTTATTTAGTTCTGACATCAAAGTGTGGTATTCTCCAAGTGAGTTTCTTGATAGATTAATCTCGTGAACCCAAGTGGACTTCACTCTCCAAGCATTATCTTCATCCTCAGCTATTGCTAGCAATAGGAGAGCTTCTTTCTCTTGTGGCGTTAGGCTCATACCAAGGTCCACCCACAAAACTACACATACAGCACATAAACACATACAATTCGTCACATCCACGCTGTAGTAATGCAGAAAATGAACTGATGAGTCTTTTCGCGTCCCGCAAATGACCCGCTTCGGTGTGGGCCCCCTCTTTCCCGCAACGTTTCTGCCGCTGGTTGCCGCAGGTCATTGACACGGTTCCCGCTACCGTCCCGTTCCCGCAACTGTCCCGCTCCGGTGTGGGCGAGCCTTAAGAAATTTTATTGGAGGAAAATGCAAAACAAAAGACAGAGAACAACAAAAACCTTCTGTATAGTTAATAAGTGACGGTGATAAAAACCTAATACCTATTGGCTACGACAACTGGAATGGAATAAATGGAAATAATGTATAAAACCCCGTTGCAGTAGAGTCCTGCAAACACGGACTTTGATAACCCGGAATTTTGGATAACTCGGAAATCCTCCCAGAACAATAACGTGTACTGGGTGCCAAGGCACTAACTAAGTGCTATGGCATCGGCAGGAGTCTAAAAAACTGTTTTGGTTCTTATAAATTGTTTTAATAGGTGAGGTATAAGTTTTTAGTTTTTGTATTATGTATATTATGTTAGAAATAAATGTTTTTATGGGAATAAAATCAACTATTCGTCCTTTTTATGTTAATTTTTTGCCCGATAACACAGACATTTCACAAACCTGGACATCATTTGGTCCATATTAGTCCGGGTTGCTGGACTCTACTGTATTATATCTTCAGTTTTTGTAAATTCCAATACAATAATGCAAAACTATGTCAAATAATTTAACTATTATTGTTAATAACTGTGCATTGCTAATTGCTAATTGCTAAAGAAATATAGAAATTTGGGTTTTAATATTATTTTGTCTGGATTTTCATAAATTATGTGGTTATTAAAATTTAAAAGAATACCGAATTTCTTAATAAAAAATCATATAAGTTTCAGGTATTTTTTGACGGGTGGTGAGCTAGTGTTTTAATATTAATAAAAGACTTTACCAATTGAAATATATTCACTTTAAAATGGCAACCAAATAGAGTGCGGAAGGCTTATCTCTTAAAATGTGGAAGGGGTGAAAGACATGGGAGCCGCGGGTTACAATTCAATCCTGTTCTGGAGCCCAATCGAATTCTTGGTCCTCGTTACTCAGCTGCGATCCTCACTGCATTACCTACTTGATCATACAACAGTGTGTGTGCAAAGCGAAATGCAAATAATGAGTTTTTAAGTTGATTAATTAGTATCCAAACAATTCACATTCAAACAATACTCATACTACTAAAATAGTCAGTCATTTCAATAATATGTCTGGTCCAAATTTGAAATCATAAAGACCAAGCATGAAAAATAAACCAAGTGTACATGCGTAGTAAATAGTCTAGTATTACGAAAAACAAACTAGGTGGAATTCATAATAATAAATATAAGGATAATGAATATATAATGAATAAAGGATTCCTTATTTAAATATAAACAAGATTGTATTAGATTTATTAGTTTCGAATGTGACAGAACAAAACCTATGACATTCAGTTTTATGAACTATTTTGTGAAAAAAAGGTTTTTTTATTATTTCATGTTCGTTTCTTATTTCTTTTACTTTATGGTATATTATGTTTTTCATAGAAAATTACCTCCACCGTTAAGACTTTATAAATTTTATGGCTTTAAACTCACTTAATCATAACATTTTTTGTTCATTTTAGGTATCGTAAATATTTAATTTTATAGGTATAAACTTAAATTTCAATTGAAAGTAGCTATTACATGAGTACGATTCCTTAAGGCCCTAAAAGAGCCTAACGACGCGAAACGACCAACATGATGTATAAAAAGGGAAGGAGAGAGGTAGTGGTTGGATGGAGGGAGGGAGGGAGATAGGGAGAGAGAGAGAGTGAGAGAGAAGGACAGTGACACACTCTCTTGGCTCATCCCAGCTTTTAGCGGTTCATTAAACGATTTCTATTTCTTATACCGAGTATCTCCGATAGGTTATAATTTTCTATTTATATGATTGAAATTTATATGATATGTATAAACTGGCTGTGTAGCTGAGTGGTTATAGTGCTCGTCTTTGAATTCAAAAATTGCCGGTTCGATCCTACGAAAAGTTAATAGCTTTTTAAAGGTTCGATTCCGGACCCAGTTGCCATTTGTCATTAGGCTATTAATTAATGATGCTTTCTAACAACTCATCGATGTTAGATAGTAACAAGACTGGGGTTTGGACCGTTCCCCGTCAAAACGTTAAAAAATGCCACTGGCGTAGATTCACACCAAAATTAAAAAAAATAAATTTGGTAATACAGCGAGAAAAAAGGCTGGCACTTTTGCATATTTTTGAATGACCCCAAATATAGTAATGAAACATTGTCGTATGTTTCACAAAGTATACTATTACAAGTCATTATAAGTTTTATTTCACGTCAGGGGAAGTTATTAGTATAATAATTACTAAACCTATAAGAGAAACAGAAGAAAATGGCCTGACAGAATAAGAATAGACCGAGCAACGTCCAATGAGACATACTGGACCCTACATGAAGTATCTGCCTCAAATTACATAAAATCTATCTTTCTATGAATAAACATTTAAACTAACTTTGGTTGAATGGTTAATTTAGATATTTACTTTGAGGCTGCAAGTTCAACTTCCCCGACAGAGGAAGTTCTGGGCCCAGATGGCATTTGTCATTGTTTTATTTAACTTAGCGATGATGTCCAGAAAGAGGTCGACGTAAGATAGTAACAGGACCTGATTTTGGACTTCCCCCCCCTCCACCCAAAAAATACAATAATATTATGTAATCGTAATAATATATACCAAAAAAGATTTAAAATTGATTACATTCTTAATTGAATTGAAAACTTAAGTGACTAATCCAATTGATTACTAAAAGTTTTCTTCAAACCATCACTTCTTCTATGCAAGAGATTCCAGAGAATTATCAATCATATTTGGTTTTATTTGGAACTATTCTTAAACAAGTCCATAATACAAACTACTTGAAATATTGTCTTCCCACAATCTCTGGCTATTTATATTTGTAAATTCATTTATAATATATGGTAAAGCAGTACCATATTTTCAAGTTTCATACTATAAGAAGATATAAAACAATTGAAGACATTTTAAATATCTGTCTCAATGTATTTATACGACAATAACTTTTTTAAGTAATAAGTTTTTTATATTAGAAGATTTATATAAATCTGGCTCAATGTATTTCTTAAAATACGAACGTTATTTTTAGAACTAATTAGATTTAATTGTTTAGAAAGTTATTGTCAAATGGAGTCTGCAATGATATTGTACGAAGAAGTAGTAATTCCTGTTTATAGCCATAAAATATTAAGGATCAGTTACATTGTTCAAGATAAGTGGTACAGTTTAACAAATTTATAGATCTAGATATTGTTATCTTGTCTCCTAAATGTTGTTGTATGTTCTGTTGACCCTAATATTATAAAAAAAATAATATTTTAAATAAGTATTTGTAATCATATATTTGCTATTATATATGGTATACAAGAAGTTCTTAATTTATTGTTATCATTTACCCATATAGTTATATAAGTAGTTAAGCATTTTATTCTAATTCAATGTGTGGCACTTCAATATTTTTCATTCAACTGGAATCCAAATAGACTCAAAGCGGAAATGATGGTGCTATGTTTATTTATTACTTATTTATTTATTTTTATTTTTTAAGCAGGAAAAACGCATTACGCACACAGGTGGCCACCCTACAGTGTAGGACTGCCCTAAAACGGGTTTACTAACAAAAAAACCTCCTCTTCTGTTAAGGATTGTAACCTGGAATTGATTAGCACATTACGTCAAACTAGGCCTGAATTTGGCTTACGCCCATAGGGCTCACTCCTTATCAAGAAGCTAGATCAAGGGATCTGGGCAACTTCACGGTCCAGATCGGTTTTCTTTTCTGGAGGATGCCCCGGACGAAGTGTGATAAACATTCCCTTTGTTTACCCAATAGATATTTTCCAAGATCTTTTAGTAGACCCAGTCCACCGTAAATGCACCAAAAATTTGTGTGGCCTCCAGGCGGGGCCTTTCTTAACGGGGGCAGAGGAAGAAGTTGTGTTCCACATCGTCGGGAACGCCCGGGCAATAAATGCAGTCCGGTGAACCGGTCTTGCCCATTTGGTTTAGTTACGACCGAAAATGGCCGTGACCTGTCAGGGATTGGGTCAGGTAGTATAGTCCACCTCGCCATGCCGCCGTTCAGGATTATACTAGTGCTATTTAATATAATCTTATATAATAATAATAAAATCAGCTATTGATAGAATGACTCCAGGTGAAAAGATGTATACGTGTGTCATTTAATTTCACATTTTTTATCTACAAAACAAACTCGTTGTTTATTATATTAGCTCTTTCAAGCAAAGAACCTCTGCGAGGATAGTAGGAATAGGCTCCACAGTTAGATGTCCTTGCCCTTCGGCCAGCAGAAGTGGACCTCAAAGTACAGAGCAGGATGGGACCTGCACTCCAGACCGGAGCAACACTCCTTATCCTCCTCACACTGCCGACAAATTAAAGTATCCACTTGTCTGTTGTACAAAATTATCTCCAGATATGAAAATGTCTTGGAAGATATTGTATAAAAGAATAAAGTCTTGGGGGTGTCCTTATCTTAATTTATTTTTATATTAATTTATTTAATAAGCAGTTCATTAGATACGTAATATTAATTAATTTGGCGTTTTAATTTATATTAATATAACTGTTTTAAATTTGAAAGGAAATCATTTTATGCTAAATTGTAAAACCTGTTATTTTAATAAAAAGTTTCAAATTTCCTAACATGATTGTATCTCTCAAAATTATAACAATTTACAATAGTTTATTATTTTTTATACGAGCTATGTTTTGTCTAGTGGTGAAATTGAAGAAATGTAATTTAATTGCACTTAACAATATTCAAGTTATAACAATAGTAGTTTTCATTACGAGTCTCGAAAGTGACTTATTGCAAGGAGAGATTGCATATTTACAGATATCGAACCCTACGAAATGGCACTTTTGAGGAACATTATTTTTTCCTCCACCCACTATCTACAGCCGTATTTTACTCCTTGGAATAGAGTACTAAAGTACTAGTTTTTATATCATGTGACTTGAATACTTAATTTTTCTTTCAGGGAAAACTCAACCATTTTCGTACCACGGAGCTAAAGTTAGTTACATAAGAATAACATTAAAAGAGAGATTGAAAAGAACATGAGTCACAGTCATCTGTTACTTGTATTTGTTTCGTTACTCATTGTATACTAATAGCAGCTGTAGCTGCTGATCACTGCTGGCCATTCTGTCAGCAGTGAGCAGTGTACGTGTTTGTTTACATTTCGCTTGGGTAGGCTATTAACCTAAAGAGTCTAAAACATAAGTGTAAAACTTTTGACTAGGCTTAAATTCTATTCTGTTTTTTCGTGTTAAAAAAAAAGATATAGTCTACCTTGTATGTTTTTTTATGTTGATGTGACTGATCCAGCTTCACGGAGCAATCGATCATATGAAGGTAAAGTTGAATTATACACAGTAGGCCTATTAGGCCTAAATGTTATTCGTGTAGGTGGAGGAAAAATGCTGTGGGCATCAAGGGGCTAAAGTACTTTTCTCTCTCAGGGGACAACAGTTTCCCTTCAGGGAAAAAAAATTTTACTTTAGTCCCTAGAAGCACAAATAACTATTTCATTACAATATCGAATAACTTGTAAACAACATGAATTTTTTGTTTATTCAACTTAGTAGTATCAAGAAAAAAACCGAAATCATGACGCTGAGTTTCCGTGCCATGTCGAGTTAAATATGCACGGAATCTAAGCGTTATGCAACAGCCGATCGGCCTAATGCAACAGATGATCGGTCTGCACTGCAAAATCCCATAACGGTTACTTTCCGTGCACCACAAATGCACAGAAAGTTAACGTTATGTAATTTTGTCTGCATTAGCGGGAATAAACTATTTTCTTACCTCATTTTACGTTTAGAAAGTGTACTTTCGTGTGTAGAGTAATGAAAATATATATTTTTGTAATGACCAAACGGAAAGTAAGCCTACACCTTTTATTCGTTTATTCTCTTTTCACTTAATTTGTTTAATCACCCTTAATATCAACACGATATAAATAGTTATCATATAACTTTAAGCACATAAATGGTCCTTCCCTCCAGACTGTGTAAAGGAGGTATTAAAGCATTTCCTTGTTTTCAAACTTAAGTTAAATGTATAGTAAGAGGAGTATTAAATATTTATATCAAACACCAACATAAACAGAACTTAAATATTAAAATCGGAAAGTTTTAAAATTGTTCTATGAATGGTAATAGATTTAAAATGGTTTAAAATATGCCTATAAATATTTTGTATATCTCAACTCATAAATTTAAATATATACAGTGCGAAGATACTTACCTCCTGAATTTCTGTTTTGCACTCTCCTTCAACAGGATCTATGGTGAGAATAATGAACGTTACTGACAAAAAAATCACAACATGAAATAAATTTATGAAATTTTTCATTTTAAGTTCAAATTTTTAATATTTGACAGCGGTTTATAAATAGTTTTGTAAATTTATTTGGTCTAACCACGACTTGTTTACTTGTTGACAAATCTGTTAACTACAGAATCTTATAAAATATATTTATTGTTTTCAATAAAAGATTAAATCAATAATTTAAATTGATTTCTCCCACAATCATTTGCCATAGGTTATATTTAAATAATGTGCAACGTTTGTTTGGATCATTAAACTCATTGTCGAGCATAGATAAAAGTCTATTTATTATTAATAGCATTTCATTTAACAATTCTTTTCATTTCATTCTTTTTCCGTGCCATAAATTTCGTATATACTCAAAATGCAATTAATCACGCTTAAAAAATTCTATAGGATTGTTTACCTTACACGCAAAGAAACCTTAGTTGATTTTCATTTTAAACACAATTACATTATTTTCCTTCAAAACTTAAATATTTGTTTATAATTATATGTTCGTAATACCACTTTTAATATATATTATGACACAAAATAGCATTTATCTTTGTACATTTATTGAGTCTTTTTAACTTTTTATTTTTGTATTTTCTTTGGATGATAACTTAATCTCTTAAGACATTTTAAATTCTAAATGAGGTTGTGTAGCCAAGTGTCTGCAATTGAGTGCTATCTTAAATTGCGAGTTATTTATATGTCCTCCTTTTAAACCAAGAATATGTATAGTAAATTTCTTAATCCATGATTCCCATTTAAGAAAAACTAAAATTATGTTTTTAACATTTAAAACAGGCAATATTGTGATATTTTATTATGATTGTTATTATGAAATATTAATTATTATGAACAAAACTGGAGATGAATTATATAATATATAATACATGATGTATTTTATAGTATTAAAAAAAATAAACATTTATTTCCATTTTAGTTAAAATGACACAAATAAATATGGAATCGTAAAATATATGACAAACAGTTAGCTGAAATCGTATTATACTATATTTATCGAGTTGAAAATTACTTTTTAATAAAATTACGCTTTTTACATTTCAAACAGTCAATATTATGAAATTTTATTATTATTATTTTTATGAAACGTGAATTATTATGAACAAACCAGAGATGGAATATATATAATAAAGATTACGATGAATTTCAAAATAAAACATGAGTGTACTCTTTGAATTTTATTTTTATCGCACAACATGTTTCGACTTTTAAGTCATTTACAAGTACTTATTCTACTAACCTAATAACCAATTGATTTTTTTAATAACAAATCCCAGATGGTTTAAGTTTTCTTGATTTTAATTCTTCAGTGGCAAATTTTTTTTCTTTCTTCTAATCAAATATTTTTTTTAATATAGGACTATTCCTGGGAATAGAATTCAAAATATTGTCTGTCGGTTTGGCAACTTTCATGTATAACTCTTCTTTCATGTCCATATTTTTACCTTTCGTCGCAAATTCAAGTATGGTCATGTTTTCTTTGCATGTTTTATAGGTCTTGAGAATTTGATCAGCATAGGTACATTTTTGAGTAGTTTTGTTGTTCGGTTTTATCGCTTGGATATGCTCGTTGCACCTCTTCTGGAAACTTCTACCCGTTTGACCTATTTAGTATTTAGTATATTTATTTCCATTTTAGTTAGAGTGACACTTTAAAATGAATGTACAATTATAAATAAACGACAAACAGTTAGCTGAAATCGTATTATCCTATAGCTTGTATAGTTCAAAACATAGGTACTGTTCTATCTATGTACCGTTTCCCATAATCTTTTATTTTATAGTTAAAACATATATCTTGCGGGTTTATATATATTTCTAAGGTGTATATTTTTTATTTCATTTTAACATTAGTAGTATTAAAACAGAACTTTGGTCACGAATGATGTTCGGCAGTCAGCAGGAAACATTTAGAGGTCGTCCAGGTCCTCGTCGGGAGGGAAGCAGACCCTGACCTCGTAGAAGGTGTCGGGGTGGGCCCGGCATTTCAGTCCTGAACAGCACGTTTTACTATCATCCTCGTCACACTGCGATAATTAAAGATAAGATATTAATACTTTTCATCAGTTTGATCATTTAATTAAATTTTCTCTTTAACGGATGTTGGATCAAAAGCTCAAAATCTTAATTAATTTTCATATAAAAAGTCAGAATATGCACTTTATTCTTCACACAAAATAAATATGAAATAACAAAAGGAATAATGGTTCACTCTTAATTTATAAAGAGTCTTATTTAATCTTGGAGTCTTATCTTCAAAATATTTCAACTAAAACTTTTTATAGTAGATGGTAGCTTAAATGTATGGTGTAGTTGAAAGGACTGAATTTAAAACCAACCGCTGATCTTTGGAACAATCAGCCTTAATAAATAAATCAATACAGTATCATTAATTATATATAATATTTTTTAATGATTTCATAATATTTGTTTACTATACATACGCAATTAATATTTAAATATTGAAAATTGTAACTTCGATTAGAATAATACCTACAGGCTCTGATCTTTTTTTACAATCAGCACCTTCAGCACTAGAATTGACAAATATGCTAAATATTATACACGCAACGCACATAAGTGGAAACAAATTCAAAAGATATTTCATTTCCTACATAAACTTTTCTAAATAATAGTTGAAATATAAATTAACATTACAAACTTCTATATAAATTTCGACGTATTTTCAATTGCATGGTTCGTATTATTCTACAAATCCATTTAACCATTAAGTCAAAGCCTCCTTATCATAGTATTTTTTTACCTAAGCTAATGGTTCATGAATCATTAGGGATTAGTGTTCTTCAACTTAACCATATCTGTAATTTATACAGAGCGTTTGAGGGGGAAGTAAATTATCTTTGATATGTCTTAAAAGTAATTTTAAACTATTAAATGCATATACAAATAAAATAATCGTTATCTCATTGTCCTGATACACTTTCAAGTTGTTGTTTATCATTAAAAAGTAGAACTAAGAAAGGTTTGTAATGAAACTTTATTATATCCTAAAGACTATTAGTTAATTTATCGAACAAAAATATGCAAACACTTATTCCAATGTACATCTATGTCGCTAAAATTTCATTCTGTATTTTTCTCCTAATATTAAACTTGTGTACATTGTTTTTGCTAATTTCTTACAACTGTGGTATGTAATTTGTGTTGTGGTATGTAATTTGCTAACACAAGTTACATACCACAATCGTTTTGTACAAATTAACAAAAACCTATCCTTGTGTCAAACAAAAAAATATATAGTGTAATTGATAGCCCCAACTTTCTTGCTTAAGTCTGATGTCTTTAAGGGTTTTAAATAAAAATAGAGTTACTATATGACAGATGGCATTGCTGCTATACTTAGTACACCATCTTCTTTCGTTAAGAGCTAGGCTTACCTGTGTACTCAATTTCATGTTTAGTACAAACTTCACTATTCCACGCTTATTTCGAAATCACAGATGTTAACGATATTTATTTATCTTTATATGTGAAACTTGGACAAGTAATTTTACATACTAAGAGAAACTTTTAGACGAGAGAAACTTTTAGACGAGAGAAACTTTTATTATAATTGAATAACGTCTCAACTTTGAAAATTTTGATTGCGAACCAGGTATATACAATAGTCTGTCTAAAATTTCTGACAGTCCGCTCCGTTTTTATGGCTGTGTAATGTCCAGTGCGCGGCACTGCAGGGCTCATATCACCTATAGTAGGCGATCTGTGTGGGCCCATGTCTGCCTAGCTTTGGTTTAACAAATGTGGTAGTGCAACCATGGTTCAGCCAGTTGCGACCTAACCTCAAAAACTTGGATGGGTGAGTTAGCACATGTACTGAGATTGGATGTTGTGACTTGAAATGACTGTTATCATTCCATAGAGGTTGTTATGCTGCAGCAAGTTCTTTTAGTCATTGAAAATAAGGGAGTGGTTTGTTTTTGGGGATATTGTAAGTGTTTTATTGTATTTAGTCTATTGCTTTTTTAGATTCATTGAGTATTTCAAGATTGTCATTTATTAAAGTGTATGAGTGGTTTTCTGAAATTAGATGTACGGAGAAAGCAGTTTGGTTGGAAATGGTTTTCTTAAGAAGCTGTTTTTTAATCTTTATCAGAAGCTTCTTCCTGTTTATCTTATGTATAATTTATAAGTGTATTTGAAAAAGACTATGCTAGTTATTTTATTTTAAAAGATTCGCTTTATTAACAAGTTTAAATAGAATAATGCTTTTAACTAGTATGAACTAGTATGAAAATTTCCGGATGGTTATACCTTTTTATTTCAAGTGGCATTAATTAAGTGATTAAGGGGGAAAAAATGAGAAAGTTAAATTGAGTAAGGTTTACTGTATTGATATAAAAAGTGTTAAGCGGTGTATTGTTGTATTGTACATTTTACATTGTACTATTAAATTTTTTTTAAAGCATTAATGTTAATTTATGCATTAAATTATGCAGTACCAATTAATTTATGGTTGACGTAAAATGTCTAGGTAATGAGGTCGTTTCAAAGGTTGTCCGTTTTTTCTGCGGGAAAAGTTTAGGTGAATGTATAATGGGTGAAAGTAAAACTTTCCTAATAAGCCGCTAGGGATCAATTTAAACTACGCCCATCAAGTTAATTATATGAATATTCATAAACTAATATCAACTTTATGGAATATTCTTTTTTAAATTAAACTTGATCTTTACTCAATAGAGAACGAACACTATAATAGGAGATGCGATAATTTAAAATACTTGTAGTAACCATGGAAAACTTGTTTATCAATTTCTTGTTAAGCTGACTATTTTTTCAACATTATTTACAAATAGTAACATTTTTAATTGGGTGTTATGTGCTAGTTTGGCTATCCTAAATCCAGAACAATATTGCTCTCCGTTTTGAAAAATGGCATAAAACCCATCCTCCATGTGATCGCTCAAATTGAAATCTGGGTTGGAGTCTGACATACACAGATTAATGGCTCCAAACTCTTGTGTTAAATTGAATGCTGTTTCATATCAGATTTCGCCAATAATACAATTCAATACTTGCCAAATCCAATCAATCTGGTCCTTGTGTTTCATATCTACGATGGTCACTCACTCTACCAAATTACCATGTTTTCGTAAGTAGATTATTTCAATAGATTTTTTACTATGAATTTGTAATACAATTATTTTAAAGACCATAGTATTGCCGGTATAATCAGCTATTAATCATTTCTCTAGCTGCTTGAAAAGTGAAATAAAAACTGTATTCCAATATATATATTTAATTTATTATTAAGTTTTTTACATTCTTGGTCTTAAAAGGTTGAGCAAAATTTGTCGGTTGTGTACATTGTAACTTACATCATAAACAATAGGTGTTCCTATAAAAAAACACATAAATAAATGTACAAGTTTACCAATATTGTTTATGAAAAGTCTAACGTCATATTTCAACTAAGCACTCAATCAATCAAGAACATGACGTGAACTTTACGAAGTTATATTTGCCAAAATTAGTATCTTATACCATTACTAAAACATTTAACTTAGATCTAACTAATGATTGATTTATATATTTTCGTATTTTTAAGAGAATTGTTTATTCAATTCATTATAAATTCTAACCTGAACACGTTGCTCAATCTGTCTGGCACTGCAAATCATTTACATACGCGCCTAATGCATGCATTTTTAAGACTCAATTAGTAATTTATTTAGAGATGTCTATAGTTAACCGCTCGTATATAATTATACTGTAGTTACAATCTGTCGTAAGTAAACATTATAAAACAATATATTCTATCAGCCTTTTAACAGAACACAAAATTACTTAAAGGATAACATAATAAAATACACTAATAATATAAAAATAGGACAACAAGGGATAAAGTTAACGTTCCTGAGGATAAACCCATTATTATTAAGCAAATATTTATTCTAATGTATTTGGGTTCCGTTTCAAAATCTCCATTAGGATACATAAAAAATCATAACTCATATGAAGACAAAGAAAATTCTTAGATTATTCCGGCAAATATTATTATTGAATGGTTATTTCGGAATTTTTATGTTATAGTATCACTTTTATCACCTAATTATTTTTTGTAAATTATTAAATTAACAACGACTCAGTATATATATTCTGTTTAGTTGAAACATGTATGGTACATGATGTTGTTAAATTTAATTAGCAACGAGATATTGTCCCTTTTTTCACATTTACATGGCTTGTAATGACATGAAACTTGTTAGTGTATTCTTCCCTTATTCCCCACCCCACCCCTCCAGAGTAACATGTTCCTTGGTTGTGATTGTCCCGAGGTTATGTGCACAAACAATGGCGAAACTATGTAACATTAGTGGGTGTACAAATATCTAACTAACTTATTTAATGTGACAAAATGGAGATATCTTCAATAAACTTATTATTACTTTTCTCTACAAACCTCTGACCATTTCCAAAATAAAACCTTTCAAAATCTAATTCAGATAAAGGGGGAATTTCCGGCCAATTCCAGGACCTCCTCCAATCCTATTGTAATCATGATCCGGTCATAAAATAAACCTAGTAGATTTTTACTAAAAAAATTATAAAATCAGAAAAATTGGGGTGAAAATGTATGTGCAAGTTTTTCTTTGAGAAATCCAGCAGTTTACTGCCACGATTGTCACTTATTAACTTTTGACTACGCATTTTATCAGACGTTGGAATCTTGCTAAAGCCATCAATTACATGGCTTATAATAAATAAATTATATATCTATTTATTTATTAGGTTAACAAATAAATAGATATATTTTTTTTTTTTTGTAAAAACTGTTAGATCAGTGTTGGTAAATTTGAGTTTTAGTCGTTGATTTAGAGTTTGGGTTATGAACTACAGTTAATTAATAATTTGACAAAAACACTAACATTATTTGGTTTGGGGCCCACATGTCAAATTATATAAAAATCGGGGTGTTGGGCCTATTTTTGTTAAATTTAGACACTCACTCACACACACTCATTCGGCCTCACAAAGACACCACCCTGAAATCCTCTTTTATGGGTTCAGAGACCATAAAAAATTATTTCCATTAACAACCAAAACTTTTTTTGAAATATTTTCCATAAGCAATATTTCCTTTCAAATTAACGGTTTAGGGAGGGAAAGTAAAGATGTGAAAAACTACATTTTTATCATTCTGCACGAAATCAGCCTTTTTTTTGTTCTCTCAATAGTACCAAAACCTATTCTTTTTTGTTGTCTTAGGACTGAAATTCATCTGGAGAATTTTTTAGGTCCTAGTACTGAAAAGTCAGCTGTTTTATAAGTATATTAATATGCATCAATTAATGTTGAGGAACAGAATTTTGAAATTCATACGTTATAAAGAGCATTGTTTGTAAATAACAGAAATGTAAACACTGTAGAATACTTACTTTGTAAATATAACCTTGAAAATACAACTTTATAGTTAACATTTTTAACGACTAAAAGTCTAATTTCGCATCATGACAAAAAACGTTGTTTCATCACTATGAGCAAAAGTGGGTCTTTTTGGTGCGCAATCGTGTTTTAAAAACGAGGCGCAGCCGAGTTTTAAAAAACGATTAAGCATCAAAAAGACCCACTTTTGCTCCTAGTGATGAAAACTACAGGTCCATTTCTCTGGCCCGGCCATGTTGGAAATTTGATATGAAAATCATACCACGATATTAGTATTACCACGACTCAATTAGTACTATTTAATACCCAAATGTTAGATTTAGTACTCTAAAAATAACTGAGTTATTAGCCATAACATGTGGCCGGGCCAGGGAAATGCCAGCCCGGCCATGTCGAAAAATGTGAATTTTAACCACACCAGCATTTAATACTCAATTAGTACTATTTAGTACCCAAATATTAGATTTAGTACTCCAACCGTTATTGAGTTATTAACCCTTATGTATATGGCGGGAGCCGTAAGCGCCAGCCAGGTCACGAAGGAAGATTCATATTTCAACTGTATTGCAATGACAATTTTATATTATTACTAGACCATGAATTAATACTCAATTAGTACGATTTAATACCCAAATGTTAGATTTAGTACTCTAAAAATAACTGAGTTATTAGCCATAACATGTGGCCGGGCCAGGGAAATGCCAGCCCGGCCATGTCGAAAAATGTGAATTTTAACCACACCAGGATTTAATACTCAATTAGTACTATTTAGTACCCAAATATTAGATTTAGTACTCCAACCGTTATTGAGTTATTAACCCTTATGTATATGGCGGGAGCCGTAAGCGCCAGCCCGGTCACGAAGGAAGATTCATATTTCAACTGTATTACAACGACAATTATATATTATTACTAGACCAGGAATTAATACTCAATTAGTACTATTTAATACCCAAATGTTAGATTTAGTACTCTAAAAATAACTGAGTTATTAGCCATAACATGTGGCCGGGCCAGGGAAATACCAGCCCGGCCATGTCGAAAAATGTGAATTTTAACCACACCAGGATTTAATACTCAATTAGTACTATTTAGTACCCAAATATTAGATTTAGTACTCCAACCGTTATTGAGTCATTAACCCTTATGTATATGGCGGGAGCCGTAAGCGCCGCCAGTCCGGTCACGAAGGAAGATTCATATTTCCACTGTATTACAATGACAATTATATATTGTTACTAGACCAGGAATTAATACTCAATTAGTACTATTTAATACCCAAATGTTAGATTTAGTACTCTAAAAATAACTGAGTTATTAGCCATAACATGTGGCCGGGCCAGGGAAATACCAGCCCGGCCATGTCGAAAAATGTGAATTTTAACCACACCAGGATTTAATACTCAATTAGTACTATTTAGTACCCAAATATTAGATTTAGTACTCCAACCGTTATTGAGTCATTAACCCTTATGTATATGGCGGGAGCCGTAAGCGCCGCCAGTCCGGTCACGAAGGAAGATTCATATTTCAACTGTATTACAATGACAATTATATATTGTTACTAGACCAGGAATTAATACTCAATTAGTACTATTTAATACCCAAATGTTAGATTTAGTACTCTAAAAATAATTGAGTTATTAGCCATAACATGTGGCCGGGCCAGGGAAATGCCAGCCCGGCCATAACGAAAAATGTGAATTTTAACCACACTAGGATGTAATACTCAATTAGTACTATTTAGTACCCAAATATTAGATTTAGTACTTCAACCATTATTGAGTTATTAGCCGTTATTGACGTTCAACTAAGAGTTAGAAGAAAATCTTAAATATAAGCATAGGTTACATAATATAAAAGGTGTGTACATAATATAAAAGGTCCCTAAGAAAAGAGAACAATGCCGCATACAAGACCTCAAAAGGATGACCGAGTCAAAATTGACAGGCGACCAACTTTAAAATCATATTGCTGAAAACAGTAAATGCAGTAGCTGCCGATAAACTCGACCCTTTGAGGTAGGGTTTGTAGCAAATTGCTGAAAATGCAAAGCCCTTTAATATGATATATCATATGACGTAGGCCAATGCAGTTACCCTGACTACTTCCACTAGGAACGACCCTAAAGGAAAGCATCTGGGAAACTGCATTGGGCTATGTCATAAGATACATAATTTTAAAGGACTTTGCATTCTGAGCAATTTGCCACAAACCCTGCCCCAAAGAGTAGAGTGTATCGGTGGTAATTGCATTTTTTCACCAATATGATTTTTATGCAAAGTTTGATCGCATTCCATATTTGAATCGTTCAGCCTTTCAAGGTGAGGTTTGCGGCATTGTTCTCTATTCTTTGGGCAATTTAATTTGACCAAAATACTGTATTGATCTTTGCTAACATTTAATATTTACATCTGACTCCTTGTGGAACCTCTCCCCTTGGAGGTCCAAAGACAATAAGTAGGCATACCGGTACTTTAGGAAGTATATTTTTCTATTCAAAATCAATTTGCAAAGTTTTAGTTTTATTACCTATATCCTTTTAAAGGTATTGAATCATCTCCATTTCTTTCTACCCTGTATATTTGATCCCCCTGAAATTTTTTAAACTAATTACTTTCTACCCTGTATAAGTTTATAAATAGGTTATATATTTATGTTATGACTACATTTTTCTTAATTCTTTTGTATCTCTGGTTATTATGTTATGTTTTAATTTCTATATTTATGCTGTAAAGTTTATTGTTTATGGTTATGTTTATTATTTATTGTTTTGTATAAGGTTGTGTTTTTTAAGATGTTATTGTTACGTCATGTATATGGGTATATATATTTATTAATATATTTATGGGATATGTTTATGGGTAAAAATTGTTTGTTTACGATTTTCCTTTTAAAGTTGTAATTTTTAATTTATGTTGTTACTTTTATCATCAGTTTTATTATTTATTGATTTATTTATTTATTTTTATTATTATTTTTACAAGTATATTCACGTTAATATTCATGTTATTTATTTCATTTTGTTTCCATTCTATTAAACATTCTATTAAAGCCGTTTCACTCTATTTCATCAATACTCCAATTAGTTTAAATGTCCTAAAAAAGTATTAATGTTTCAATAAAAATACAATATATTAACATCAGTAATATTCCAAGTGGCCAGAGTGAGACATAACTATAATCAGCAAATGTGCAGTATTTAAAGTAAAAAAAAATGCAATACTCTGGTACTAAATAGTGCTAAAGAGCTTTAATTGCTTTTATGTTTTAATAAGTTATTTCCTAATCACTCTGTTAGAGATTTCCTATTTTGCATTTCTTTCTTTCCACCATATACATAAGGGTTAATAACTTGGTAATGGTTGAAGTACTAAATCTAATATTTGGGTACTAAATAGTACTAATTGAGTATTAAATCCTAGTGTGGTTAAAATTCACATTTTTCGACATGGCCGGGCTGGCATTTCCCTGGCCCGGCCACATGTTATGTCTAATAACTGAGTTAATTTTAGAGTACTAAATCTAACATTTGGGTATTAAATAGTACTAATTGAGTATTAAATCCTTGTATAGTAATAATATAAAATTGTCATTGTAACACAGTTGAAATTTGAATCTTCCTTTGTGACCGGGCTGGCGCTTGCGGCTCCCACCACATACATAAGGGTTTATAACTCAATAATGGTTGGAGTACTAAATCTAATATTTGGGTAATAAATAGTACTAATTGAGTATTAAATCCTAGTGTGGTTAAAATTCACATTTTTCGACATGGCCGGGCTGGCATTTCCCTGGCCCGGCCACATGTTATGGCTAATAACTGAGTTAATTTTAGAGTACTAAATCTAACATTTGGGTATTAAATAGTACTAATTGAGTATTAAATCCTTGTATAGTAATAATATAAAATTGTCATTGTAACACAGTTGAAATTTGAATCTTCCTTTGTGACCGGGCTGGCGCTTACGGCTCCCACCACATACATAAGGGTTTATAACTCAATAATGGTTGGAGTACTAAATCTAATATTTGGGAAATAAATAGTACTAATTGAGTATTAAATCCTGGTGTGGTTAAAATTCACATTTTTCGACATGGCCGGGCTGGCATTTCCCTGGCCCGGCCACATGTTGTGGCTAATAACTCAGTTATTTTTAGAGTACTAAATCTAACATTTGGGTATTAAATAGTACTAATTGAGTATTAATTCCTGGTCTAGTAATAATATAAAATTATCATTGCAATACAGTTGAAATATGAATCTTCCTTCGTGACCGGGCTGGCGCTTACGGCTCCCGCCATATACATAAGGGTTAATTACTCAATAACGGTTGGAGTACCAAATGTAATATTTGGGTACTAAATAGTACTAATTGAGTATTAAATCCTGGTGTGGTTAAAATACGCATTTTTCGACATGGCCGGGCTGGCATTTCCCTGGCCCGGCCACACGATATGGCTTACAACTCATTTATTTTTAGAGTATTAATTCTATCACTTGGGTACTAAATAGTACTAATTGAGTATTAAATCACCACGTGGTCGAAATCTGCATTTTCCAACATGGCCGGGCTAGCATTTCCCTGGCCCGGCCACAAGATTCTTCTTAATAAATCTGTTGTATTAAGAGTATTAAATCTAACGTTCGGGTATTAAATAGTACTAATTGAGTATTAAATCGTGGTATGATTTTCATATCAAATTTCCAACATGGCCGGGCCAGGGAAATGGACCTGAAAACTACTATTGTTCTTAATACAAATTTTACAAAAATGACCCTCATATTTTAAATAAAAAAATAATACTACGAAAATTTTTGGCAAGACCGAAAATGGAAGGAAGCCACAAAGAAAAGACAACGGAAAACAAAATAACTATTAAAGGGGTCGTGTGGTGATGTTGTATTTCTTTAGAAAGAAATTCAATTAGGAATTTCCTTGTTTAGTTTTCGTTGTTCGTTGACAAGAAATTTTTCCTATAGAAGATTTTTTACATAGAAATTTCTTTGTTAGTATAACAGGCTTGGTCTTTTCAAAGAAAATAATTGAAAAAATCCTATTTTCTATGGTATACACAAAAAAGGACCGTTTGAGATATTACATATCAGTCCATATACAGCAGTAACTCATCCTGTTATACCGGAATCAAACTCTGATACTGCCATGACCACGGCGTGATATAATCCTGATCCAGATCTGATTTGATGATTCGGTCACGAATAAATTTGTTTGAATTATATTTTTGTTCTTTCTGTTTATTCATTCTAACAATACGCGCCAAACTATTTTTAGTTTGACAGCTCCTACATTCAGTAAATTTATTTGAGTAGTGCAAAAGTAAGGCTGCTGGCTCACTTCAAGGTCACCTGAGCGATGACGTCATCGAGGTCAATGACCCCACCGATGACGTCATCGATGACGTCATCGATGACGCAATCGATGACGTCATCACTAATGACGTCACATCCATGACGTCACACCCATGACGTCACAGAAATGACGTGCGGATGACGTCATCACCCCTTACGTCACCAAAATGACGTCATCGATGTCACAAAGGTCAAGGTCACGCTGAAACCTAAAATTTTTCGGCACTTTTGCGGTTTCTCGCACTACGCTCCGAGTTTTAGTCCGGTTCCCATGACCTTGACGACTTGGAGCGAATTTGCGATGAGAAACAGCAAAAGTGCAGAGGAAACTTGAAGTTTGCAACGTGACTCTGCCTAAACCGTCACGTGACAACCGCTCGGGTGACCTTGAACTAGCCCAGCTGCCTTACTTTAGACCAGTACTACAACCGCGATGTGCACCCTACGACAGACACCGAGCGACTGACTGTCCGGCCCCGCGCACTCTAGGTATATGGGAAGTGGTGGGGGGAACTGCGAAGACCTCGGGAAACTCGAAAATGTCAAGCCAGGTAGCACCGTTTCGGTTGCTACCTTAAATTTACATGTTAAAGTGTGACGACCTTGAGGTCGACTGTGAACCTGGGGCTTAGGATTGTGTTTAACAGCTTGACGTTTTCGCCAGAGTTCAAGTGTGGTGACCTTGAACTGGTTAAAATTAAAGCAGACTGCACAACACGGATGTGCACCCTACGACAGCTGCCGAGCGACTGACCTCTAGGCCCTGCGTACTCTAGATATATGGGGAAGTGGTGGGGGAGATTTCAAGGTCATTCAAACGGAGTTTTAAAAAAGTCAAAGAGTAGAAAGACTACTCTTGTGAGTCTATAGCGATTTCATTGATAGTGAGTGCTTCGGTATGCCAAGTTGATCTGTATTGACACGCTCCTAAATAATGTTTGCAAAAACCTGCAAAATGATTGTTGCACAATTTGCAGCCAGTTAGCTGTTTTAGTTTAAATTCAATGCAACGTTCAGGGCAACAAGTGTACTTATGCCCTCTCATTTGGCACACATGGAATGTCTTCAACTTCGGTTTCGGCTTCTTCCAAGACTTGCACTTACACATGCACTGACCAAAAGCTTCACATGTTCTACAAGCCAGGCCATCCACCACATCAATGTCATTTGGCCATGAAAAACATTTCTGTTCGCAACAGTAGTTGAGCTGACTTTCCATGTTGCTGCGGTGAAGGTGCGCAATGAAATGATGCTGTAGTCAGTGAGAGTGCACCTTAAATAAACTCAGTGGAGGAGGAAAGGTCAAGGTCATTCAAACAGAGTTTTAAAAAAGATGACTAGTCGTCCTCCTCGTCCGTCGTACTTGGAGAGCTGTCAGACGAAGAGCCCCGTGCAGGTGCTCTCCAGATGAAATGTATATCTATTTGAAAGCGCAGGCCGGGATCTTGTACCATCAACTCCTTCAATCTATTACATACCAATTCCACTTTGTACACATTGTTAATAATCAACACCCAAGGCTTTGGCTGAACATAACGTGTAGTTGAGTCAGCCTCGCAGACAGTTACATTTTCCGGTGATATTGGAGTGTATAAATGTGTAAAATCTCGTTGCTGAGGCTGGCTTGAAGTTGAAGGTTCTGTGCCGACCCTGGTTGCATCAAAATTCAAATCCATTCTACATTCAAGAGGTCCAGGGTTCCCGTTGAATACATTGAGTAATTTTTGATACAAGACTTCCACTTCTGTCGCATCCTGTAAATGAACAGTCCACCGCAAGGGAAATGCTTCGTCCGTAGTGGAGTCAACTTGAGAAAGAGTTCCTTCCGCCATGGCAGCTAAGCAAGGAATGAGGTGAGCTGCAGTCAGTTGTAACATTATCGAAAAGTAGAGGGGGAAATTTCAAGGTCATTTAAAATTGGGTTTTAAAAAAGGAAGGAGTGGAGGGGAAAGTTCAAGGTCGTTCCAACATCAGTAGTGGAGTCAGCTTGGCTGATGGTGTTGTCCGCCATGGTTGCTTGTCGAACAAGGAATGACGGGTGATGTGATACTCATGCAGGAACATGGTGAAGTGGTGGGGGAAGTTTCAAGGTCATCCAAACGGAGTTTTAAAAAAAAAGGAAAACCTACAAAGTAACATTGAAACTTTCCAACTGATGGTGGCGGGCGTTTTCTTCTGCAACCTTGCCGACACATGTGACTATACCATATAGTATGAAAAGTACAACCATAATAAGGCCGAACAATAAAAGATAGCCGTTGACTATCATGATATTTTCTGAGTGGATCTGCTTTCTTCTTATCTCCCTCTCTTGCATCCTCTTCTCTAACTCGTGGATGAAGTCGCAGCATGCGTGAGGACATCTTTCATCTGTTGGTAGGTTTGCCATTGGATGTTGTCGGTTTGGCTGTTGAAGATGGAATGAGGTTTCCAATCGTGATGTGCCATGTACACCAATAGTGAAGTGGTGGGGGTAGCAAAGCAGTGGAGGGGGAAGTTTCAAGGTCATTCAAATTGTGTTTTAAAAAAACCTATCTTGTTACTGAGCTAATATGTCAGTAACAAGATAGGTGTTTTTGCTCTTTTACTTCTTTAATATAATGAAAAAATAAACATATTCTACAATGGTTAGAACAAGAAATACAACTGCTAGTCAGCTGAAGTAATCCAAGTTGTCCGGCTCGGTCTTCATGGACGTCGGTGAGGAAGCTGTCGATGAGTGTCCAGGCTCTTCCTTTGGCTGCCGGGTGTTCCGTATATTGCAAGCGTAGACTTGCACATTTATACGGTAGCCTCTTGCCACCATTAGCTGCAACTCCTTGTACAAATCGTTCAGCTCCTGTTGTGTCTTGATAGTCACCTCCTCATAGCTAGCACAGCTTACGTTGAGAGACATCCTGATGTTGCTAGGTTGGCTGCTGGAGTAGAAATGAAGCCAAGGCACAGCGCTTGGAGGTATATGAAAAAGTGGTGGGGGTGTTTGCATTCAAACAGGTTTGACTTGTAGCGTGGTGGGGGTAACTGTGAAATGCAAAGGTCAAAGGTCAAGGTCACCCGCGAAGTTTAAAAAAAAAAAAAATGCAACATATCAATATGTGACAAACTTCACATATTGATATGTTGCATTTTTTTGTCTTTTGTATTTTTTTTTTGTTTTTATGGTTTATTTATTTATAAAACGTTACAATAACATATTTACAACAGTAAAACTTAAATCTAACACTGCTGCTTGTCGGCGATGTGGATGGTCAACTCGGTGGAATTGCTACCCGTGCAACCGTGGGAAACCAGGTAGAGACAGCCGGGTTGGATGGAGCGCAGATCCTCGTTCTGGAGGAGATGGACGAACCGTTTCGGCAGGTAGACTTGGAACTTGGGCTCATCCCCCGGAGTGAATGGTGCCTCGCTAAGACTGCAGCAGATGGCCTCTCCAACTGTAGTCTCCATCTTCTTCATGGCGTGGATAATGTAGTGCTTCTCGTCTTTAAGTTCGGAACACTTCTTGACGGGTAGTATGGTAGATTTGGAGTGAGCATTGAACTGCTCAACCAAAGTTTGCAGGAACTGGTGAGATGCCATGGTCAAGTTATAGATCGTCTTCTTCGTCTTCTTGCTGGGAGATGTTGTCGTCTCGGAATCTCGAGTAATACTCATGCCAGGTCCCGGTCTGCTCCTCACTTATATAACCCCCGTTACCCCCACCACTCCCCATTTCCCCACTTTGAAGGTAAGATGCGAGTTTATAGGCGTTTTTTAAAGCGCAATGTCTATCTTTTTCATGTTCTGGACTTTTAGTACAAATACAAACATTTTCCATCGTATACTTGTAGTTTTTATCCAAATCCACATCATTAACCGGAACATGAGTAAATCCTTCGATCCATCTTTTCTTTTCCAGCCCCTTTGTGTAAATATTGGTAAACTTGTCTGAAAAGTGATGCATAATGTGATACAAGTCCGTGTAACTTGTAAAACCATCATACCAATCGATATGATGGAAGTGTTTTGAAATCCATCTGTTGGTAGTAGCGGCTTTACTGGTTAAAGATGAATAAGAACATGGTGGTTTAAATAAAAACGAATAAGGAACACTTGTATTGATGTCGAAAAACACAAGTTCTTTTATGATAAATCTATCATCATTACCCCGAAACGCTTGGAACTCAATTATACCAGGTTTGGACTTTACTTGTTCTTCTTCCTTGTCCATTGCGAAGATCACTCGTCTGCTCATGACGAAGTCCAAAGGTCAACTGATTTCCACACCACGGTAGGTACGACTTTTATACCCGGCCGTACAGTTGTTGGCGCGTTGGTGTATATTTAACGTGGGCACCGTCCCCGGTAGGCCTAACCCCACAAAGTGTTTGATATTGTTTTAAAAATTAACCATTGCTGTGTAGTTAATTGTCATTTAGGTTTCCATCTTTACATTTTCCTTGTTTTCATTTTCATCACTAACACTTGATTCTTCTCCTCCTTCTTCTTCCTCTTTTTCATGTTTTACTGATTTCTTATGTAGTTGAGCGTACTTTTCCAATTGTCTCCACATTTGTACTTCATGAGGAACCCTATTGAATATAGAAGTATCTACAGGTCCGTACAATATAGGTGCGTCCGGTTGTTTGTCCAAAGTGTCTTCCAGATAATCTTTAATAATTGAACTTGAAAACACCAGTTGTCTCAAGTATCTCGTTATTGGTTCAGTTGCACAAGTTAGAATAAAAAACTCTTCTCGATTAAGTTGAATCTTGTTATCATGTCTTGTTGTGTCTCTAAACCGCAACTGATGATCACCACGATGTTTAACAATATCGATTTCCACATTTGAATCCAAAAGGCCTACTCTTGTCTTTCTTCCAAACATGTTACTACTTAAATAGCATTCTAGCAGATGCAAGTGTTTCATAAACGATTCCCAAGCAGTGTCCGTAAACAAAATCATTTTGGGTCCATGAGTTAAAATTACAGTAGGGGAATAATCTGTAGATTTCATAACACCGATTAAAACACTTTTGTCCAAACTGGAAGAGATTGGGTAAAATATTCGCAAGAATACCTCACTTAATATGTTAGGAGAAATATTATCTTCAATATCCCTTTTCCTCTTGTGTGCATTCTTTCTTCTTTTACCTTTTTCCTCAACATTATTACTGGCGTGGAGTTGTCCGCAAGCGTTGTGTTCATCTCCCTCCGGTTGACCTTGAAGATCTAAAAAGTCGGATATCTCCTTCTCAATATCTACTACATTTTCTTGTGTACCACTAGGAGAAGCCATATTGAATAAGATGCTACTTATACAACAACAGGCAACAAACTGATAAGGAGCGAGCTGAACGCTCTGCTTTTATACTCGCGGAATGCATTGGAATGTAGGAAAACCGGTCTTTTACAATACATTTTTAACAATTCCAGTTAAAGGTGTGTATGTTACGATTTTATCATGTAGAATTAAACAGTATGCAGTTGTATTAGCCGATATAGGCGCGTTGAATTCCATTTCTATTTTTATATCTACACTTGATGATTTTACCGATTCATTTTGTTTAGAACAATCGATTACAACTATAGGGTAACCATCTAAGTATTTTTCTGGTGATAGTAAAGGTGCATTCGTTTTACCATAATATGAACTTTGGAATCTTGCATACATATCGTACAATATGCTGTACTTTTTATTAGCGAATGACACATTTAAATTATCGTATGGAAAAAATTGTGAATTTAAATAAACTTTAATATTTTTCAAGTTGCAATGATCAAATTGGCCTGCATGTTTGGTGATGGTGTCTCTTCTGCCTGTTTGTAAACCAAATATAATATACCTGGCTCGTTCCACATAATTAGATGTTTTAACTGTCCAAGTGTGTCGATCCGTAGTTGGCAAGCTGGGATGTTCATGAAATTCCCAACTTCTAAAAGGAATTACAATATCACGATCAGCCTTTAACTTTCTTAATAGTAGCATTCTATGCTCGTCAGCTAATTTTACATGTGGAACTCTCCATACAATTTTGTCTAATGTTAATTTCCATTCTAAAGTTGCATCTGTTGTATCGTCTGGAGCTTTAATAATATCTTTATCGTTTGAAGATCTCAACAAAACTAATTCTTGTTTAACGTTTAATATTATTTTCCTATAATCTTCAGCAAAACCAAGCAACAAACGTAACGGAATATGAAAATCAAAATTTCCATTTGTATCTGGAGTGATTGTGTCTTTTGCAGGTAAAACCCATCCTGCAGGTTGTATTAAATTGGTTTCATTAGGTGATATAGATGTTAATCCCTTTAAAGTTGTTGCAATACCTACTTTTTTAGTAGAATCAACTGTTACACTTGATATTTCATATCTAATTTCATCAAACAGGAAAGCCATGGGATTATTTATAAATGGAACTGTTGTACCAGTAGTAGTACCGTCCTTTTTAGTAACTTTTCCTTCAATATACAAGTAACTTTCACATGGTAGCGTGTAAATGTCTTGATTTTGTATGGGAATACGAATTTCATCATTATTGTTTAATTTTGATGAAGTGTAAGGGTTGTGGGTGTGATATTCTTTTTCCCATAGGGTTTCGTCGAATGTTGGACCCTGAGCTATATCCAGTATATCCATTATCGGTTACTTTTAATCCAATTCTCTCTAAGAAACGAATGTTCTCGCGTGTTAACTCCTCCACAGCTGAAGAGCTACTAATGCGGATTCCCGTAGGTTGTTCGCTTTTAAATGTTAAACCCATGATTTTGTATTAAAGTGTTGATTTTAAATGTAATCTAACCGTAATAGGCTCTTCTCGGAAATCTATCAAGTTACCGTCTTGATCCAATACGTTCAACACGATGTCTGAAATGAAAGTGGTGTTCAAAGGTAGATATACCAGGTTTTGCGGCTTTTCAACAATTTTAAATCCAGGTGGTACACTGGGGTAAAAAGTATGTATTATATGAGTATTTGCTCCATCTCTGTAAGCTCCTTGTATAATGTTACAAGTTATGTCTATACTATTGACTTTTAATATTGTTACAGTTTGTTTACCGGAATGTGTTTTATTTGGTTCTAAAATTGCTCCATCTTTGGGAAATCCTAATAAATCACCAATTGAGTTTGGCTTAGTGAAATCTATATAATATTTTGAAGTAAGCTCAGCTTTCATTGTATTATTATTACCTTTTAGCGATATATTGTCTTTTCCCATTTTATTTTGCAAAAATTCATTAATATGATCAATTTCATAAGAACCTGTGGGTAAACTGCACTCTTCTAAGTCTGTTAACTTACCACTGGCATCTTTTCCTTTATAATAATGCAATAAGTTATTTTTACCTTCCGTAACATTGGGAATAGAGTTGTAAGTTGTAAAATCCAACAGTGCTGCCTCCCAAAATCTTCCTTTTTGCAAGCGTAACGCTGGAAAAAGGATACTTCGTAAAGTGGACGATTTTCCTGTTAATGATACCGTATAGGAAGACATCTCAATAGTGACTGATACTTTTAGCTAGGAATTCCAAACATAAATGGCCGCATATTGAAGTATTATCAGGTTGTTCTCTTTTATAGTTGTAATATATGTTTTTAGCAGATTTAAAGTAATGTTCAAGTTCTTTAGGTGGTGGCAAATTTCCAAAACTATCAAAATAATATACATTACTATTTAGTTTCTTATAACACACCCAATGGGTGCCGGACCCTTCAGTATTATCCAAATTTACGATTCCAGTCTCATTTTTCCATATTTTCTTTGGTAAACTGTCTTTCATAAATACTCCGCGGAAAAATGGTATTTTTAAACAGGAAATATATTTAAATAATTCAACATTAGTCAACGCTTTATGTGGTATAACCAATTGATTTCTTTTATTTAATATGCACGATACGGTCTTAGGTATAGACCAGCCCCGTTTTTTACCATTGACCATATTGTCGGTTTTTTATTATTTTTCCTCGGAGAACGTCTTTTTAGTCTAATATTACCACCATGTTTTCTCTTGGTTGATCCTTTTTTATTCTTACCCCTCCTTTTTCCACCTCCTACCGCTGTTTTAGCCTTCATACCTGCTGTTACCGCTAAAGCTGCTGCTTTTTCCGCAATACTAGCGTCACTAGACTTTACTCGTTGCCAAGCTATATTCGCTAGCTTTTTATCAGCGATTGACCTATTTTTTGAATCGGTAAACGTGGAATATGCGATATCGTGTTCTTTACAAGCCTGATCTAACTTATTTATGCCTGGATCACCTCTTTCCAGTCGTTTTTTTAATTTAGTTCCTGGTCCGCAATACTGATAACCTCCCGGTATGTGAAATTCGTATGGTAAAGCGTCTATTGCTCTGTTTACGATAGATCCTACTGGAATACGATTTAAAGCTTTACTTAACAGAGAAACCGCTGTGGACGTGATACCGCCTCCTTTCCGTATAGTGTCTCGATATGGACTGGTGTAATGAAACGCCATGATTGTCTTTTATATTTGAAAAGCGTAACCCATATGTTACCTCTATGACAGGTTGCACATAAATGATGTAATATATGGTGTTATTTAGTTAAATATCAAAAGTACCCCAATCTGATGATCTAAACTTTTGTGTGTTATGATTAAAAAAATATTTATAAAGAATTTCTTGTTTAATCCATGTATTTCTCATTTTTTCGTCAATAGGTTTATGTTGTCCTGCTACAATATAATTATGCATATCAAATAATAAATTACCTATTACTTTAACAAGAAAATTAACAGTTACAGCGTTATCGGCATAATCAGGGTCTGCAACATTTGTTAATCGTTTGTTATCACAATTCCACCATTTTTTTCCAGTTGGCTCTAATTGTATTATCTGTTCATAAGTAACAGCATCACCAGGCTTTTCACCAATACCTAAATTTGTCAATAACTTTCCTTTACCACCCCAAACATAATTGTTTTCTTCAAGTAAAGTAAACTTTTTATTTCCTTGTACAAATACATCTCCTTGACGTGTTACTACTTGGTTTTGTTTCACAAAACCGGAGGTTTCTTGTTTTAAAGTTTCCTTTATTTGACCCACCGTTGCACCATCTGATGGTGCAAAACCATCTTTTACATTCGCTAAACAATTACCAAGACAGTCAATAACTCCTACATCACGTGTAATACAATGATCTTTGATGTATTTTAAATTTACAGCATCATTTTCATTTTTTGGATAACCTATATCGTTAATAACAAATTTATAAAAAGAAAACCCATCTTTTGTCTTTTCAGGTATTATAGAATGTAAATAGCGTCTATTTATGCTGTCTTTTTCATCTACAGGGTCTGCTACGTTGGATATACGCCGATTTTCAGCATTATACGTTTTTCCATTAAATTTTAACGTATTCTTTAATTCCGATGATAAATAACCTCTGTTTATTGCATCAGCGTTTTGATTTGGCTTACCAACGTTGGAAATTCTATGATTACCCGCGTTATATGTGTTTTTATCTAATTTCAGTGTTGGTACTATCTCTTTTTTTAATACTTTTAAATTTATTGCATCATTTTCATCTGTGGGATCATTAATGTTTTTTAACCGTTTATTACTAATATCATAATCTCCATCAGGTGTTTGTGGTAATCCAACACCTCTTTTTAAAGTATTAAAGTAATATAATCCATCCGATGAATACCGTCCGAACTTGTCAACACTCATGGTGCAACTGAATAACATTCTAGAGTGTAACCCATTTTTATAATATTAGTCCCGATTTCTAACCCATATCAGTTTTTATACAAATTCTTAGTCTTCATCAGTTACATTTGCATCATTCCCGGGACATTTAAAATATTTTAAATCTGCACTAATTAATGATCTGTCTGCTTCATTTCTAAATACATGATTTTTATGAATAAATTCCTCACCAGACAATTTTCTAAATCCGCTAAATGAATTTGGATCTGCAATTAATATATTTTGATAATCATTTACATCCATTAATTTAAATCTTTTGGTATTATAAATAAACTCTTGATTTGCACTATCATATTGTAATGTTTGTCCTACAGTTGCAGCATCCTTTGGATCTGTTCCTTGTGCCAAATTACCTATTTTCTTATTTTTCGCATTGAAAGTACTACCTTTTGGTTTGTCTAATATTAAAGATTGTTTTACTACAACACAATCGTAATCATCGATACCTGGAAATATGTCAATTATTCTTCTATTTGTACCCAACCAACTTCTATGATAATTGTTTGGATTAGTATGTAAAACTTGTGATAAAATCGGAACATCATGAGCATCTGTAGCTAAATGCGCATTTGATAATTTCATGTCTTTGCAATCCCAAACATTATTTTTTTGTTCAAGTAAAATAAACTTTTCATTTCCTTGTACAAACACATCACCCGACCGTGATACTACTTGATCCTGTTTTACAAATCCAGATGTTTCTTGCTTTAAAGTTTCCTTCATTTGACCCACTGTTGCACCATCTGATGGTGCCGAACCATCTTTAACATTTGCTAAACAATTACCTAGACAATCAATAACTCCTACATCACGTGTAATACAATGATCTTTTATATATTTTAAATTTACAGCATCATTTTCATTTTTCGGATAACCTATATCGTTAATAACAAATTTATAAAAAGAAAAACCATCTTTTGTCTTTTCAGGTATTAATGAATGTAAATAGCGTCTATTTACGCTGTCTTTTGCATCTTTAGGGTCATCTACGTTGGATATACGTTTATTTTCAGCAGTATACGTTTTTCCATTGAATTTTAACGTATTTTTTAATTCTGATGATAAATAACCTTTGTTTATTGCATCAGCGTTTTGATTTGGCTTACCAACATTGACAATTCTATGATTACCTGCGTCATATGTGTTTTTCTGTAGTCTTAATGTTGGTGATATCTTTTCTTTTAATACTTTTAAATTTATTGCATCGTTTTCATCTGTGGGATCTTTTATGTTTTTTAACCTTTTATTAGTTATATCATAATCCCCATCAGGTGTTTGTGGTAAACCAGCTCCTCTTTTTAAATTATTTGCGTAATATAACCCATCCGAGGAGTAACGTCCGAACTTGTCGACACTCATGGTGCAACTGAATAGTAATCTAGTGAGTAACGCATTTTTTATGAGATTACCCCACGGTTTCGGAGTTCATCCACTAAAGCCACCCATTCGTTTTCCAATCCAGTATGACCCGCTTCTTTAGCTTCATGTATTAGTTTCATTCTATCCACCAATTTATTGATATTATTGTAATAAATCACATTTGTGTTATATAGTTTCTTCATTAAACCTGTACCTGTAACAGATTTGTTTCTTTTTCTTGGTTCTGGAGCACTTATATCCAAAGTGGATGACACAAACCTTCGTTTTACAGGTTTTCTTGGCATTATCGGCATTGGTTGTCTTCTCGTTGTTGGTATTAACTTGGATACAAATACTCTATATTTTAAAGACCTAGATCTAAAAACTGGTTGGTCAGCTAAATATTTTCTCCTGTATGCATTGGTGTGTTCCAAAATCTGTTTATATGCTTCCATGTCTTCTTCTTTAACTAACAATTCTAAAGGCTTTTTTTCAAATAATAATTCAAATAATCCTCTTGTGCCCTTATATCTTTGATTACCAACAATAATATTATCATTTTCATCAATGTTTACCGGGCTATTACCAACCATTAAACCTTCTTCTGTTAATCTTACTCCATAACTATGGTAGTTTTTATTAGGATTTATTCCAGCTAACATTTTTATCATGTATTTCCTTCCTAAAGGTCCTTTGTTATGAATGTTTTCACCCAACAAGCTTATGTTTGACGGACCTTCCCTTGCTTCTTCTTCTTTTTCCTCTTCACTAGCAGTTGATACATCTTCATGTCCTCTTTTAGCTTTTACTTCATATAATTCTCTTATACCACTATAGTCTGGTGATTCTAGCTCTCTTTCAGGTTCTCCGCCGGTAAAACCACTATATGTAGAGGATTCCAGGTCTTCATCACTAAAATCTTCTGATTTTACATTTTCTCTTTCAAACTTTGTAATAGGTGCAATTGCATCTCCTTCCAAAACGGGTTTAGCAAATTTTTTGTTTAATTGTTTCAAGGGTTCAGTAATAGGTTTAAAAGTAGATTCAAGAAATTTCTCCCTTTCTTTAATACCTAATTTTAATGCTCTGTTTTTATCTCGAATAGAATCACTAAGTGATTTTATTTCCTTTATTAACTTTTCTTGGTTAACCATGTTTGTAGCAAGACGTGTTGTACAACAATGAATGTTTTACATCATGATCAGTGTATTAGTATAAATTTATCAAATCCTATCCTGTATCGACCATTGTTTAGCGGTTGTTCCTTCATAATTGTTAAAAACCCATATTTTTCAGCCCAAGCCTTTCCACACAACTCTTTAAATCGTTCAAATGGCATATCCGCACTTACATGGTCATAATATATGTGTTTTAGGTTGGTTTCATCCTGTTTAAATACAATTAACATGTTTGCATTGTCTCTAATGAGCTGTTTCGGTATTTTGCTGTAAGTTTGACCAATATAAATGCTATCCATGTTGTTATGTCGACCCATGGCGAAGTAATTCCTTATTGTATTTTGATTTTCACAAGATACATCGTCAAATATGAATACTGAGAATGGTTTAGCCTCTTGCGGTTGCATGACACTCTCGCTCGCATTAAATTTAAAATATTTAACTTCAGGTACATTATTGAGTATTTGTTCCAATAACTGATATTTCGGTTGTTGTAGTGACTTTGAAAATACATATAAATTATTAAAACGTAAGCCTTTAGGGTTTGTAATCAAATTGAATACTACATTTGTTTTTCCACAATTGGAAGGACCGGTAACCAGACAACGCACCGTGTTTGGTAACAAAACACCGTGTTTCCCAGTATTGAATTGAGAACCATCCACTGTGAGTTCATCTATATTATTAATAGTAAAATTGTCTTTTTGCGGTATTATCTCCATCCTTTGTAATGGTTCAACCCAAAATGATGCTCTATCATTATATTAGATCCTTTTTAGGTATCCAAGAATCTTCCGTCTTATTAAATCCTAACCATCGTACTTTAACCTTATCTTTTTTGCGTTGCAACACCTTTTCTACTAGATATACATCACCTACTGTTGATTTTAACATTTCATGTCCATAAAAACCTCCTTCAAGCAATTGTCCTTTATTATCTTTTAAAATGTAAGTTTCTGGTACTGTAGGTTGCACCTTAAATACGGTAAATACCTCATTTGTCCAGTTCGGAAGATATCTTTTACTGAATACACCTTTGTATTTGCTTATTCGCACTTTATCACCAACATTAAACCTTTTAGGCTTTAGTTTTTCAACTTTTGGTTTAGTATTCATTTTTATACGTTTTAATACAAGTTTTTCATTTTTATTAGTCACCTGGCTTGGTTTCATACCGATAGTTCTATGAAACTTGTTATTGTAATCGCTTATAAGTTTTGGTAACACATCAATCCATACGTGTGATCCTCTGTTGGAAAACATCTTATACATCGCACCTTTTAAAGTTCTGTTAAATCTTTCAATTATTGATGCTTTTACCTCTGAATTGGTTGAGTAATGGTTAATGTTGTGTTTTTTCATTAAATTTGCAAATTCCTTATTAAAATATTCTTTTCCATCATCAGTTTGTAAATGTTTTATAGTATGTTTGTCTCTTTGTATAGCTGTTTCCATTGCTTTTGTAACACTTTTGCCACTTTTATCTTTTAGTGGTAAAGCATCTGCCATTTTTGAAAAACAATTAATAATAGTCAATATGTATTTAAATCCTCTATTTTGTTTACTATAAGGAATCATTTCGATTAAATCCGCTTGATATAAATCATTTATTCCTTTTATCACTGTATTTCTTCGTGGAAACTTTCTTCTTGCAGGTTTATGAAGTTCGTTGACAATTTCTTGCTTCAAATCCTTCATATTGCAGGTTTGAATGTTTCATGTATCACATGTATAATCACAATGAATGTTGTCTTAAAGATTCACATCATTTATATAGGTCAAGGTCATCCAAACTTGTGTAAAAAAATGGGGAACACGGCGTTTGACTTGCCGTGTTCCCCATTTTTTTACGGAAGGAGAAAGGAATAAGGTCGAAGTTGTAGAGGGGCGAAGAATAGGTTACTAGTCGATAGGGTTTAGAGAGTAGTGTCCAAAAGGAAGAGTGTGAATTTTATCCGGCATAATATACCTTTTATCATCTCGAGCTGACAGTGCTCTTTTAACTTCAGTGACACTGTAGACCTCATGTTTAAAGCTTCTGATAGTGTTGAACGTTGCAGACATTGTAGAATCTTCAAACAAGCAGGTCTTGTAATGGTCAAATGTCACATGTTTTTTCAAGTACGATGTTTTGACTCCTTTTGCTTTCTTGACTGTGGGTGTGTTGTTCTCGTTGTACATTTTAAATGGATACAATTTTGCCATCAGTGCCACTATTTCTTCTAAAGGCATTCCATTTGCTTCATCTTTAAATTTTCCGATTACTTTTTTATTCTTTTCGTTGTAATTTGGATGGTTCTTTGGATAGTCAGAGAAGTCAAAATCGTCTTTGTATGGGAAACTCCTTAGGTCTTCATACATGTCCAAAGTCTTTATCCAGTAGATAAACGCGTCGGTATCCATGTATGCAACTCCAATGTTGTCTCTTTCGTAGTGTTTAACCATTTTGTTGTAATGGAAATCATACATTAGAGTTTTACTTATATCCAAAATTGACATTCCAATGTATAACGGACGATCCATCACTATTGTTGTTTTCTTCATACTTACGGCAACTAGATCTTCGTTTATAATCATAGATGTTCCAAAATTTGGTTTTTGCACTAATTTTTCCAATTTCTTAGGATCACTTACTAATTTTACAATCTTGTGTTTTCTTTTGTTTTCTAAGGTCTTCCCGAAGATGGCGTTGTTCATCAATTTGTAAAAGTCCTTTTCAAATGCTGATTTTGCTGCTGCTCTTCTTGTAGTGTTGGAATCAATATATGGTTTCAACCAACAAGACTGGGTGAATTCAATTGCTCTATGAATTCTCACCACACGTAGACCCAATTCAAGAGCTTGTTGAACTACCCAGTAGTGAGCCACATACCGATCTTTATTCTCCAACGTCATCATCAATTTCGGCCATCTTCCTGTCAGTGAAACTTCAGTCTTGGCTAGGAGAGGCAAGTCGTAGTGATGGTCATGAAGGTGCTCCGGATATTCGAAATCACAGTCCAAAATATAGCCTTTTGGACCATTCTTTGGAATCTGTGAGATGTCACCGATGGTGGCCGGGTCGATCCATTTGAAGTCAGCGTAGGGAAGCGGATTTGACATTGCCCAACCATAAAGGTTGTTTGCGTCAAAGTAACCAAGGTAGACCGATGGTTGTCTCTCGTCGAAGCCTGGGATGTACTTGTTGTTAGCTTTGACATGACGTGTTACAGCTTGTGTCAAACCGCCCCGTACACCAGATTCTATCATGAGCACCATATCAATATCTGTTAGAAGTTCCAATCGACAGTTGGTTGATTTTAGCATAGCTTGCCATGCTAATCCTGGAGATGTGTACGAGTGTAGAGGGTCCAGTCCATAGGCGGAGAAGCAGGTGTTTAGAAATTCTTCCATCACATCGCACAGCAGAGTTACGTCCAATTTTATGTAAAAGTCGGAATATTCCCCTAAGGTTTGAATGTTTAGTTGGTTCCAAACATTACAAGCATGATTGTAGTCTTCAACGGAGATTTCACTTTCATTTAACTTGCTATTGAAGGCTTCAATCGGTGGCAAACTGGTTTCGTCGAATTTTTCTGCAGAAGTTATGTAATCATAGGGGAACACTCCTTTACGCATTACTAAGTCCAATTTATCTTCAGGTACAATTTTGCTGGTTTCTTTTAGATCTTCTCTTCTTAGGTTCTCAGACAATTTGCTCAAACTAGATGACATAAATCTATAAGAGTCTACGAAGCGAAGTTTAATTTTACCTACTGTTTTTGAGAAACTGATGTACTTCTCCAATGTTTCAGCTAATACTTCGATTTTTCCATCATCTCGTCCTAACTCTGGGATAATGAAGTGGGAGTCATAGCCGCTAAGATTGTGTAACACGACAGGGATAAAGTTTGGCAGTTTGTAATTTATATTGCATGAATTACAAGCAGCTCCTCTATATAACCCTGTCAGGTGATCGTGATCTCTTACTTTTTGATTTTCTTCACTGAAGCTCTTCTTGCATAAATAACATCTTGTTGCCAAATTGTATTCTTCTTGTTGATTCTGATTCAAAGGTTCCATAGGTAAAACATTACCGAATAAGCGTTGCACCTTTTCAGCAATGTCATACAACTGGTCTACGAAATGATTAGCGGCTTCTTCCCCACGGTAGAGTATCGGAGTGGATGTTAAGCCATAGTCTTGCAACTGTTCTTCAGGCAAAGTCGATTTCACCAATAAGCAAAAACTGTTAGGTTGATGCAGTTGATATTTGGTTCTTCTAGTCACCTCACCATCCGGAAGCTCCTGTGGTACTAACGTGGATTCGAAATCTGCGTAGACGGCTACTGGAATCCGATATTGGTGAACTGTTTTGTTGAATTGGATAAACGCTCGAGATGGCGGCGGCAGACTAATCTTCACTTCATAGTTGTCATTACAAAGTCTTTGGTGTTCCTTCAACCACTCCGATCCTCCACGTCTCAAATCTTTATTCGTAAAACAAAAGCATCTCTTACACACTGTCACTCTAATTTTATTTTTCGTTAATTGTCGTACAACCAATGCTTCAAAATCTTTTATCCACACATAATGTGAAATTTCGCCTTTAGTTATCAATAATAAATCAGTATGGTTTCTTTGCTCCACTTTTCCAACTCGTAGAGGATACACATTGTTCGAATCATCTAAGCCGAACACGTTAACAGAAACACCTGGATTTTGTTTCTCAAATTTTGCAATTTGATTAAGACTCACAGGATACGACATTCCTCGGAAGTTGTAGCGGTGTTCGTTTTCATAATATTCCCTACCAACTCTACAAGGATTATGTTTTACATACTTAGTTAGCATCGCATACTTAAAACATTCATTATCCCCGTTTGTAACATTTCTGCAAGAGTTGGTGTCTTTAATTTTCTTTGGTAGAGGGATAAAGCTGCTACCCCTCATACCATATCCATGCTTGTGAACCCTCACATCCATACCTTCAATCGATGATAGCGTCCAGCCAGATCCTCTTCCTTCGTGTTCTTGGAGTTTCATTAGCAGTTCATTCAAACAATCTTCTAAAATTTCGTTGATATCAGATGTGGTTGTAAGGGTTCGGTTTTTAGCAATGAATGCTCTCGGTGAGTTTTCACCATTGGTATTAGTAAACATAGCCTCCAACACCAATCCAAATTTAATAAAGTTCAATCTTGCCAATTCTTCCATCAATGTTTTTACAACTAAATTTTTAGCTTGGGTTATAAAGTTTTCCAATTCCAATTGCACATTATTAATTTTGAAATGAGTTACAACTGGTCCTGGCAAGGCTGTGGTGCGCAGTTGTCTTATTTCTTCCACTTCTTCTGTATCCTCTTCTTCCATATCCTCTTCTTGGGTACGCAGTTGTTTTACATCTTCCACTTTTTTTTCTTCCATTTCCTTTTCAATAAATCCTCCAGCTGTAGATGGTCCAGCTCCGGCAAATTGAATAACACTTGGTCTTCTTCTTTGCATTAACTGTAAATAGCTAGCCCAGTCCTTCTGCTTCTGGGGTTTTTCCAAAAACCGATCAATCGCATCCAAGTCTTCTTCACTTACTACAATCTCTTCTTTTCTGTCCTCTTCACGATGCAATTTTCGGTGTAACTGTAGATAGCTATCACAGTCGTCCATCTGTTTCTGGTAGTTTTCCAATAACCGATCAAACGCATCCAAGTCTTCTTCACTTACAACAATCTCTTCTTTTCTGTTTTCTTCATGATGCAATTCTCGGTGTAAAACAAAGATATCTTCATCTTGGAAAAACTCACCACAAATATCGCAAAGAGCCATTTTTGAACAAGTTTGGCTTTGAGTGTGCACTCGGTGAATGTCCAAGCAACAATGAGCAGCGCGCTCAACCGGGTCCCTTTATACCCGAGGTTGAAGGGTGGGGGAAGGTGACGTCATATACATCCGGTTTATCAATCATTTAGTAAATTTGGCTTTTAAACACCCATTTTCAATATATTCTTCAACAGGCTTGATAAACCAATAATGTTTGGTCTAAATCCACTACTTTGTACAAATATTTTGAAAGATGTCTGTTTGAGCAAGTTTATGTGGAACAAGGTCACTTGGAATTATTATTTTTAGCGGGGATAGAGCACTGCAATAGAGCCATGGTATAGAAGTGGTGTATCCATCCAATTGGTTTGCCCTTTTTTATACCCCCACCAACTATGCATTTATGTGGGTCAAGGTCGCGTAAAAATACCCTTTGAGCGGGGGATAAACCACTAAGCAGCATGCTAGTCCATTGCCGCAAAGTGATCTATCCCCCGCTCTGTTCTACAAAAAACCTCAATCAAGTCCAAGTTCAAGTCCTAGTTTAACACTTGGTTGGGAGAATTACATTAGTTTGATACTTATTTCTACCGTTACACTTGCTCCATTCTCAAAAAGATATAAATAATATAATCCTGGGTACTGTTCTTTTTCACGTCCTGCATGTTCCTTAATAAAGTCGAAGGCCAATCTTTTTGAATATTCATTATGAAACACTTCTCTTACACAAACAAGGATTTTTTCTTCGAGAAATTTCACTTGAATTGTTATTAGTTTGCTTACATCATCCTTGTCTATCAGGGGTAGCTTGTAGGTGAAAGTATTTGGTGGTAGTTTGTGCGTTCTATCAAGTAAACAACAAAATTTTTTATACAATTTCTGCTCATTGTCTGTAATACTATTAATACCAAACAGATTATAGTACGAAGGATCATAAGGTATACGACGATACATTTTAAGAACCGGTCAGCATAAGCGCTGGAGCTAAAATGAGAAATGCGTGCAACCCGGCCGCCTTATATCCCCACCGGGTGACCACGCCCAAGGTACCCGGGGGGGGGGGGGGTCAATTTAAAACAATAAGCCTCACTTAAGGCGTTTATGTTAACATCGCTGAAGCCTCCAAAAAAGACACACTTATAGACGAGTCACACCTTGTGTGTTACTTGACTTGTACATTTTTTTAAAAGAGCTTAATATATTTACCTTGTTAATAAGACCTGACTGTTAAAGAATTTTGAAAACTTTTATATTTTTAGGTCAAGGTCACGGTAAAACTTTAAAAAGTTAAGCCCCACACCCCCGATGGGGGTGTGGGGCACTTGGGTTGTCATCGCTGTAGCCTCCAAAGAGACCCAACTATGACAACAAGGCAACATCCAATGTCGTGTTCCCTTCGCCACGCAAGACTTGTAAACATTTACTGCATTGTCTTTTCAATAGCTAACAAAACATTTACTTAATTTTGAGAGAGGTTGAGGACAGCCCTAGTGGCTTACGCCCTCGGTCCGAGTGCAGGGGCCACCGCAAATTGGCCACAGCTGTGGTCTGCATGTCAGCATACAAACGGACCGAGTCCCAAACCCAGCCGCAATATTGCATGCCTGAGAGGACCCATGCTAAAATTGGTTTAAAATTGTTTTACACGGGGGTCTACTCCCGTACCCTACCTTTACTATTTAACTTTATCAATGCAGTAAATTTTTATAAATCTTTGTGGGTCAAGGCCACACGGACATTAAAAAAATTTCGGCCCCCGTACATCCATGGCGAACCACGAATGTTCGGGGGCCTTGGGGACTAAAAACACAAATAGCTAACAAAGATTCATTTACATAATTTTGAGTTTCCAGAAGGGAAACAAGAGGTTGAGGACAGCCCTAGTGGCTTACGCCCTCGGTCCGAGTGCAGAGGCCACCGCAAATTGGCCACAGCTGTGGTCTGCATGTCAGCATACAAACGGACCGAGTCCCAAACCCAGCCGCAATATTGCATGCCTGAGAGGACTCATGCTAACGTTGGTATAAAATGCTTTTACACGGGGGCCTACTCCCGTTCCCTGACTTTACAATTTACTTTGAGCATTGAAAAAGCTCAAGGGGGGATTGCTAAAACAAGCGTATACACTTTAGAAACATATAACACACTTACAACACACAATTGAGCTCAACGTAGTCAATGCTGGAACAAGCACATACACATTAAACACATATAACAAACAAGACACAAAGGATAAAAGACACAGGAGACATAGGGTACAAGTAAAACACTCTCATATAAAACAATTCCAATACCCAAACGCAAGCGCAATATCTTACAACTAATACAAGTCTTAAAGTTAGAGTAGACTTCGCTAAACACTGAAGGCGCCATTCAATGTTTAGTGATGCCTATGGCGGTCCGTCCCGGTCGTTCACGTTCAACGCGCGGGAGCGGACTGCGAGCCGGCTCTGGCTGGACCCCCTTATATCCCCGCCGGGGCTGCCACGCCCAGGATATCAGGGGTGGGGGAGGGGGTGGGGGTGGGGGTGGGGGTGGGGGGGGGTTCGCACTTTTTGTCGGGGGGGGGGGGGTTCGCACTTTTTGTCGGGGGGGGGGGTTCTCACTTTTTGTCGGGGGGGGGGGTTCTCACTTTTTGTCGGGGGGGGGGGTTCTTACTTTTTGTCGGGGGGGGGGGGGGGTTAAACTAAGTTAAGTGGGTCAAGGTCACCCACAACACTTGTACTCTAAGTGTCGGCTATACCCCCACCACAACTGGGTCCCTAGGCTGCACAACACCGCTTCGCCAGTATGTCTCCGGCTTCCATGCGGTGCGTCTCGCTGTTCTCTAGCTCTCTATATGTAAGTAATTTTACAAGTTCTGAATGTAGGTCACTACACTTTAACTCTGGGACGATATCGACTTGTAGTATTTCAGTGTTTTGACTCAAGGTCATCACACTTTAACTCTAGCACATCGGTTATCGTACCAGAGGTGCTCAATAACCTAACTTGTAATGTTTAGGGTGGCGTTTGCACGCCACGTGGTATCGCCATGAGTGTCCAGTCCAAGTTTTAAGTTAAATTAATTTTACTGTAATCTTTTCCATTTCCGCTTCGTTTTGCCAAAGTATAAGGTGTCGCTTAATAAAGTGGTATTTCTCTAAAGTTATAGGAGATTGCAAGGATACAATTAGTTTATTTAGGAGACTCTTCATCTTGTAGTTTAACACAATTTCCACTTTGACTTTGCTTCCTCGGCTCTCACAGCCTAAGCTGTACAGAAATGTTTCTTCTAGTGCCAACTCGGGCCAAGAGAACAGTGTGTTGACTGTAGGACAGCTCATGGTGAAGTGATGCGATACTCCAGCGTACCACCTCACCTTCCCCCGCCACTGTGACCTTCCCCCACTCCTGCTGTTTCCCCCACCTCTTTTCCCTTGACTCATGCGCTACAAGCAGTCTCTCAGTATTGTGCGGACTTTTGTGAGGTGAAGCCATGTCGCAGGACACTTTAGGTAAGAAACTTAGCCGTGTTAAGACTTTATTAGTTGCTCACTGTCCACCACTCAAAGTTAAGAGGGTTTCGACTTTAGCTAAGTGGCGCAAACTATTGCGCGGACACCCTAAGTTTTATACAAAACGGACTAATGTCAGTTTTACTGATGAGGATTTGTTTAAAATATTGGATGAAATGACTTTTCCTTGCAAAATTCAGTTAGTTACTCCCATTCCTGACAGTTTAGAGTCTTAGTCTCTCAAGCCGATATACCTAGAGTACACAGAGCCGGACAGTCAGTCGCTCGGTGTCTGTCGTAGGGTGCACATCGCGGTTGTAGTACTGGTCTAAAGTAAGGCAGCTGGGCTAGTTCAAGGTCACCCGAGCGGTGTCACATGACGGTTTAGGCAGAGTCACGTTGCAAACTTCAAGTTTCCTCTGCACTTTTGCTGTTTCTCATCGCAAATTCGCTCCAAGTCGTCAAGGTCATGGGAACCGGACTAAAACTCGGAGCGTAGTGCGAGAAACCTCAAAAGTGCCGAAAAATTTTAGGTTTCAGCGTGACCTTGACCTTTGTGACATCGATGACGTCATTTTGGTGACGTAAGGGGTGATGACGTCATCCGCACGTCATTTCTGTGACGTCATGGGTGTGACGTCATGGATGTGACGTCATTAGTGATGACGTCATCGATTGCGTCATCGATGACGTCATCGATGACGTCATCGGTGGGGTCATTGACCTCGATGACGTCATCGCTCAGGTGACCTTGAAGTGAGCCAGCAGCCTTACTTTTGCACTACTTATTTGAATTCAATTTTATTGTTAATATTATAGTAATACTGTGCGTTATGTTATTTTATATATTAGAAGTAAGTCATGAAAAGTGATTATGATTGTATCAAATGTAAAATGGTTTATTGCTGTCAATAAATAAAATGAAATGATGAATAGGTTCAAACTAATTATGTTAAGGTCTATGGGAACTTGATGTAGGCCTAACCCTGATTATAACACTCATGCAGACATGATATACGTTGACACAATTCTGATATAGGATTATTTTGTTTTCAATAATTTATTATTATCATCAAGTATTCAGGACCAGATACCCTAATCAGGACGTAGAATAATATTTATTTACTGACTTTAAATATTTTATTAATTTTAGTGAAAGTGTATTTTATCAACATAAAAATACCATTAGTTTGTTGTAGAATAAATTGAAATGAACAAATGAAAAAGAACTTAAAGGATATTAGTCAATATTTATTGACAACGAACTTTCCAATATTCTAAATAAATTATGTGTTAACTAATGAGTAGTTTTTTTGCGCATATATATTTTTTTAACTTAGGAGTAGAAGGTCTCTTTTATAAGTTCGTTTTGATGACATCAAAAATTTTCCTATGTCTAATTCAAATAAACTACATACTTTAAAGCCTTTAAAGAGATATACCCCTTATCCTATGCCATACCCTATATCCCATGCCATACCACATATACTTCAAGTTTAATTTTTTATTTAAATAATCTCAGAGAGAATATAAAAATAAAAATTCAAACAAAACAGATCTGTTTCATGCATCTTTCTAAGTAGTTTTAATCGTAGAGACAATAGCATATAATCAAGTTTCAGCGTGCATGGGGTACTTAAAAGAGTTTGTGTTTAATACAGTTACCAAATCTGTCATCATTAAAGATGTAAATTAAAACTTACTTTGTCTCTAAGGGAGATTAACTGTGGCTATTCAAAATAATTAGTTTTTTAAACTTATAACTCCAATTGGTCTTTAGCTACTCTTAATTTTACTATGTTTAAATTTATAAAACAAATGGTTTTACCAAAGTAAAAGTAGTTGTTCTTGAATTTTTGGGTCGATAGTTTTTTTTTTTTTTTTTTTTTTTTTGTGGTTGAGAAAGTATGATAGACATTTCAAGGGCCCAACTTCAAATATTAGTCCAAGAACAATGATCAAATTAACACTTAAAATAAAGTCAAGCACCGGGCTTATCGAGCATTGCTCTTTGATTTTAATTCACTTTGTTTAGATTATCATTGTAAATTATGTATGAAGATTTAAAAAAATCTAGCTTTTTACTGGTAACAGCTGTTCCAAAACCACAGATTAAAATTATAAATAATTTATTTCTTGTTGTTATTCCTTCACTAAAATGGTAACCCTTATGTCCAATGTTAAAAATTACACTTTTTAAACTTTTTTGGACTAACAAAAGACAAGATTTTTCAAAAGACAAGATTTTTCATGTGGTTGAGGCTATTTCTAAACTAGTTTTTTGGCCAAAATACTATTAAATCAAAACTTAAACAGAGACTACTGGCTAGATTATAATATGGAAACAAAATACATTGCGTTTTATAGTATTCGATTACCAATCCTAAATCAACTTTAATTCGAAATTGTTATAAAAAGGTGAAGATTATTTTTCGATAGTTTGAGTTGACATTCAGCCATTGAGTCAGACTCTATCAACAGGAATTTACTCCATCATTAATCAGAAATCAAGAAGAAGAATCATTTAAGAATACTGTCTTTAAGTGTTTATATCACTATAATATTCTTTTCTTCGGAAAATAATTGCTTGAAGTCATAATTTTATCTCGTTGCTTGTTTGAATTTCTATAACTAACATCAACATCCTAAAGAACAATGCCATAAAATGAGTTCTTGTTAATTGACGAAGTGATTAAGGATTTCTAGCAGGGAGGAAAATCCATTCTTTGAATATTCATGATGTTTAAACAGGCATTGGCGACTCATAATCACACGGTGCTACAGTCATTTCATCTCGGTATTGCGCTATACCAGTATTGATTTAATATAGCATTCAAAATTCAATAACAACAATTATGTATTTTATCAACATATACAGAAATTATTTTACTATGCTTAACCATTTATACCGGGTGTCCCAGACCACCCGTACATTTTTTTTACTTTAAATAATTAATTTTTCACAAAATAAATTCCGCCGTTATAAGCAAACCGGTTGCACTCTATCGATTGACACTAATTTTAATGTACAGGGTGTACCAGGGGTAATCCATCCAGACCGGGAATCGCAAATATGAAATACAAAATCCCACTTTTTGTAATTTTTTTCTTCTACTCGTAATTTGAGGACAACTTTAAATTTAATTTGTACCCCTATTATTAAGGTTTGGGAGGAAATGAAGTTTAAATGTTGGGTTTTCCTCTTGAAAATAATACGAAAAAATTTCCCACTATCCCTAAAAAATTTTACGTTAAATATCGTTCAAGCGTGTAAATAAATTAAAATCTCATTTTAAATTATATTCCACCATAAAATATTTCTTATCACGTAATTCGTTTTATTTTTTCGTATATTACATCCTTATTTCGTTACTAAAATGGCAACCCTTAAGGTCATTAATGTAAAAAAATTACAATTACAAGGCACTTTTTTGGACTAAAAGGTTTTAGGGGGTTGAGGCTATTTCTAAACTAGTTTTGTACCAAAATACTCCTTAAATCCAAAACTTAAACAATGACTGGTTTACCTATAATGCACAATTCATTTTTGTTAAGAATTAATTCTGTAAATTTTAGGTGTGTATGTGTGGTCTGGGACACCCACGCTCAGGGTATTAATAAACCCTGACGCGTATTAATAATTAATTTAAGGATTACTAAATTTCACGGTATTCATTTGGTCATGGAATCAAGAGTGTGTATAACCTCTTGGGTATTAAATATTGTTGGAAAAAAGGATAATTCTCAGTTAAACTAATAAATATTTAATGCGTTAAGTTTTCAACAAATAACTTTATGTGAGACAATGTAGTTTAAAATACTTGAAACAGGCATATTAAATAATCAATTGACAAGACAGCGAAAAAACTATAATTTATCCGTACAATAGTTAGTTATCAGTTGACTAAATTGACAAAGTATAATAAGCGTTCACTAGAAGTTTCCTTAAATTTCTAATTAATGTTTCCGGTACGTTTATGTATAATGCATTATACCTTTTAATTGGAGAGACAATTAAAGCAAAAATGGACCTTACAACCAGTTGTTAAATGTAGTATATTTCCTACTATTGTATTATTTTTTATTTTATGTCTCAGTATTAAATTTGTTTTTGGAACTTTTTTCAAATTTGACCCATTTATAAAAATCGTAGATTTGTGTATATTAATACTACTTCCGTATTTTAAAGTGGTAATCTTATTATACTGGGTTAGTTCAAACCCCCTATAAATAAAATAAATCACGAATGTAATACTGACAATTGATTATTTAATTCAAAAGAATAAAACTTTTATCAGATTATATTGAATACTTAAGACTTTTTTATTTATTAAATGCTTTAAGTTAGTATTTTTTAGTAGCAGACATTTTGTTTTAGATATAATTTTAAATTTAAACTCATTCTCAAGGGATACTATGAATTATAAAGCATCCATATACTTAAATATGCTTTAAGTGGATAGTATAATGTAAAGATATAGCCTAAAATAATAATATTGTATTTTATTTGTATGGTGAAGTTTGGAATATATTGGTTTTTTTCTATTTTACAGTACAACCAATAGTAAAAATATACAGGTTTACGAAGAAATATTGTCCATAAATCATGTACGACTGATCCGTTAAATAAATGTTTTCAATTTCACCATTCCAGCTTTTTTTATAAATATTGCTGTAAGTAAATTCCCATACTAAATTATATTGAATTAAGTCCATTGAAATACAAAATTAATACAGGAGAGAAAAACAGAAACTGTTAACTGACCATACATGTAATGGTTTGCCGAATGACACAGTGTAATAGGTACAGATCAATTTGGTTGATATGATTTCTAAAGTTGATGTTGAATATAAAGTTTTGTTGTAATGAATTATTTGACCATTACATGTATGGACTATAGCTTCTTTTACTTTATTTTACAATTTACAAAGAATTTTTGTTGTACAAATGATTTCTTAGAATATAAACGGAATTTCTCAGAATCGTAATTACTAAAATTTTGTCAATTGATTTTGGAATCTTGAATTGTTTTCTAAATTTCACATAATTTGGGGTTAAAGTTCCTCGTGCTCCAAACATAAGACCAATCACACTTAAATTTTCAATGTTGTATTTCGATTTGAAGAATGGATAGTTGGTTCATAGATTTCTTTTTTTTTTCTTGATTGACTTCCTCAGGCTGTTTTAGAGAGTCTTCAAATCGTACCGTGGGATCTATAATCCACCCTTCATTCTTCTTACGGTTGATGGCCAATATGTCTATTCTTCTAGTACTTCCAGCGTCTGAAATACAAAATACCTCCTCATAAATTTCTAGGTTTTGTTTTTTTAGTTCGGCTGCTAGGATTTCCCTGACAGAGTTGTGCCTTTTGTTGCGGAGGAGTTCACCTTGCTTGCAGGATCCCAACACGTGTGCAAGAGTTTCAAACTCATTGCAGTGTCTGCAATGGTTCGTGTTGGGTCCGCGCCCGGGAACAGTCCTCACTGAAGCAATATTGCACGTCATCTTTAAGCTGTCGCGCCATTCTGAGTCAGAAAGACCCTTTTTTTAAATACCCAGAAATTGGCGGATTTAACTTGGCTGTACAGAGAAACTCCTTTTCCTTTTTGAGGTAATTGTACCCAGGAATTAAATTCCCTTTCTTAGAGTTTCTTTCTAATGTCCTTGCTGGAAAGTTTTTCTTTTGGGATTTTAGGGAATTCTGATGTTGATAAATTTAGAGCGTTTAAACATTCCTCTTTTTCTCTTTCAAATGATAGAGGTATGTATTGATTTTTGGATCTTTCTAGAATTTTATAGTTGTTGAATTGTTGGATGAAGGTCTCCCATTCTAATTTCATTACATTTAATCCTTTTGAGTTTTTGTTAGAGTATAAAAAACTGTTAGGCGCGTCGTTTGGGAGTTGAAGAACTTCTTTTATACAACTTCTTACAATTTTATCACCGTCACTGAGAAACTGTTTTGAAATTAGATTATACTTTGAATTTTGTAAAGGATATATAACGGTAGGAGAAATATACTGATTTATGATGGTGAGTTTTTTATTACTATTCAACAACAAACTTTTTGTAATAACTTCTAAGCTGTTGGACAGCTTTTTAAGAATTGAAGCGAAATCAAACAAAGCAAAGGGTGTTTGAAAAGCTTACTCCTAGATATTTAATGCGGTCACCTTCATTTATTGATTTAATGGTATTATCATTGGACCTTAATGATCCAGATATAAGCTTCCCATTTTCAATAATAATTGAATTTGATTTGTTATAATTTATTTTGAGTCCCATTTCTTCCAATCTACGTGTCGCTAATTGAAGGAGGAATTCCACAGACATTGTGCTATTAGCTATCAGGACTGTATCGTCTGCAAATCCCAATACAGAAATTGGCTTGACACTTTCTTCCAAAAGGAACCCATAGGCATTAACTATTTCTTCCTCTGATAACTCTTCCAATATATGATCCGTACTAAGGTTGTATAGAAGTGGTGACAAAGGAGAGCGTTGTAGAACACCTTTATTTATTTCGATCTTTTTTTATTTTTGCAACCCTCTTTGAATTTGTGTTCTATTCCCCTGTATCAATTTACCCATTAGATTTTGTAGTGATGTCGGGAGACAGGAAGTTTTTATCGTTTGTAGTAAGTGGTCATGGCCAACATTGTCAAAGGCCTTCTCTATATCCAAAAAAATAATTGTTACATTAAGACTGTCACTTCTTGCTTTTTCCAGAATTCTGTAAAGTATATTAATATTTATCTGACAGCCTGGAGTGTTTGTAAAGCCTCTTTGGTTTTCATTTAAAACGATAAAACGTCTCATTTCTTTCTCAAGGGTCCGTTCTATGGTTCTTCTTAGAAACAGATGTTATAGATATAGGCCTCCAGTTATCTAAGTTTTCTTTTGGACCTTTCTTGTAAACTAGTACAGTTCTAGCGTCTCTAAATGACTCCGGTACCCAAGCATACTCTACCATTCTATTAGCTATAATCGCTAGGATCTCAGCAACGATTTGGTTTTTTAAGGTTCTCATAATCACTCTGTCTGGACCAGAGGCAGTGTCTATATTTATTTTCCTCATTGAATTAAATATGTCTTCTTTTGAAATGACAAATTTATAATTTGAATTTAACTCTTCTTTTTCTAGTTGACTTAATTTTTCTTTATAATCTGTCCTCAAAAAATTATTTTTCTTAGAAAATCTTTCATTGAAGTATTGATAAATAGATTCTATACTGACATTTAATTCACTTTTAGTTTCACTTTGTAATATTTTTCTTACAGCTTTTTTTCTTTGGTTGTAGTATAGGAACTGCGTGAGTTGAAAGTCATACTTAGCTCTTCTTCTTTCTCTATCTCTTTTCGATTTCCTAATTGGGTTTGATGTTTGTTGATATGTTGGATTGTTTGGTCTATTTTTACGTTTTTTTCTGGCTTCATAATATATCCTTGCTGGATGTTTAGGCCCGGGGAGGAAATGTACCGCTTCAGCTAGCCATTGAGAGAATTCAGTAACCAAACTATCCCAAACATCATCATTATTACTCTCATTTTTAAATTTTATCAACCATTCACTTAAGGATGAATCAAACTCATTTCTTATGTTAGTGTTTTCAGTGGATACTTGTATTGTCTCCTCAGACTTCTCATTGGATTCATCAGATGAAGTGATGTCTTTTTGGTGCTTCATCATGATTTTCTTCCTTGCTTGAACAGGATGAGCCTTGGATATATGAATGCTTAATCCATTTTCTTTGTAAAAGCCACCACAAAATGAGCACTTAACAGTATTCAAGATTATTTCATCATTTACTGAACTGTTTGCACATTTTTTTCGATATATAACACTAGTCTCGTCTATAGTCTTAGTTCTAATGCTAAAGTCATGTGTTTTAGACGATTCACCAGATCTAGAATTTGTATGAATCTTAATAAATGTGAAATGTTTCTCTTTTGGACTTCCTTTATATGATTTTTCATGAACATCGTCCTCATCTAAACTACTATCATCATTTACTGTAGGGAAAGGTCTTATATATCTTGGATCTCTATCTTTTGGAAAAACTATTGCCAAAGGGTTGTGTGTTGATGGACCTGGCTCACAAGTTGCTCCCAAATGTGCTTCATCTACATTTGGCAACCTTTTGTACGTCTTATTTTGTGATAACATTATTGATATATCATTATCTTTATTTAGAGGTTCAACATTTCCCAATTCGTTATGGGAGCCCTTAATATGGGATTCTAGACGTCTGATCTTTATATGGCAAAATGGACATGATACAAGACTTGATTTCTTTTCAAATGTCTCTAAGGGCCCTGGATTTATTTCAACATCTCCACTCAATAGTATTAACAAAACAAGTATGACATTCATACTGTTGTTGAAAGGAACAACGTTCGCCTTTTTATGTTTTCCTTTGATTTTGTTTTTCAAATGTCTTTTGGTGAGTAAAGATTCGGCCTGGCATAGGTCATAACTTAAGACTTTAACATTCATATCATACGAGCTGTTAACATGCATAACACTTTTATCTATATATGTGGCTGTTAAAAGTATCTTTACGAACGTTAAGAGTTTAAGAAGAGTTAAATACGTTCTAAATCTCATGATTAACAAAACAATTGAGTATAAACTTCGGTAAACATTTAAACCAATTTTGAGGTTAATAAAATATTATTACAACTTTTCACTACAATTATGTTGAAATTACTGTTAATTCATACTGATATGCAATTTTGAATTGTTAATCTTGAAAAATATCATGGAATTTGATTAAAATTAAAGTACTTACAATATTTTATAATAATTTAAAGTATAGAGATAAATTCGTTGAATTCAATGTTTTCAGATCACAGCTGTAATTATAGGACGTATTTGAAGTACTCAAGTTTAAACTATGCATGGGGTTTTAATACTGCTAAAAGTTTTTTGTTTATCTTAGCATGTCATGCACAAACCATTTCACACCATTACAAAATCTAATCATAATTAACAATCGATCTGCAGGATAACATTAAGGTGCTGCTATACATCAACATCACGTCACGTCACGTCCACGTTCGGCTTGCTATGCTTCCTGTGCATTCAAATGGAACCGGCTATACAGTAACGTCACGTCACGTCACGTCAAGTCCCGTCCCGTCCATATTCGCAACCGAATGCTCTGAGGAGCATTCCGGATGCGAAACGGTGCGAATGTGGACGTGACGTGACGTTGCTGTATAGCCACTAGTTGACTAGCTGGTAAAGCTGGTGAGACGTTGGCGAAGTGACTCGTGCCCCCTACTTAGAATGATTGAGCGATGTCGTGGATTCGAATCCCTATTCTGCCAGGTAATGTTATCAGTACCAATCACCTGTAGTGTAGCGGTACACCCCTAGTTTTGTCTAATACGATCCATGCACAGATCAATAGTCTGGGCAAGTTAGGCAAAAAGAGTCCTACCAACCACTTACAAAAAAGAAAGATAAAATATTATTATAGGGCCAAAACCCTATTTACAATGTTATGGCAACTCGCTCAATGTACTCTACCGTACCCGTTTTCACCGTTTCTCTACTGAACCATATTACGTAGAGACATTTCTGTGTACAACAAATTTATTTTGTTACTAAAAATAATCTCATTTTAATCCTTTTTATAGAAGGATCCTTTTATCCTTTTTTATAGAAGGATTTTGTGTGCATTTACACGATTGTATTTTTTACTTTAATGAGAGTCGATCCAAATTCTTGCCGTGTTACCATATGACTATGACATATTTGCTAAGTTACACAGAAGAACCATTTAACATCATGATGACGAATGACATCTGGGTCCAGAACTGCTGAAAACCTCAGGGATGTGAGGTAAGCGTTCCGTCAGAGACACAGTAAGTTATGAATAAGAGTTGAATATTTTATATAAATAATAAAATGAATAAGGGATAAATCGTGACAAGGAAAGCAGGAGATTGGTTCAAGCGTTAGAGACTGCAGTAACGCCTCCCCATAAATATGGCTGTCAAATATAATAAAATATGGTATATTTAAAACTCGTTTGGAGTGATATATTTGGACATCAAGATGTCATTTTAATGATGTTTTGGTTAGATCTTATTTCATGAAATATTTAGATAGATTTCATTTACTGACTAAGTATCTTATTTATTTTTATAAAAATATTACGTTATATGTGTATGAGCTGTTTTTAATCCTACCATATTGTTATGATTAGTCAAAAAGAAATGTTCTAAACTATGTAAACAATTAGATCATTCTCTCAAAACGTTATACACCAAGTTTAAATTTAGTACAACAAACCCTTCTTATATTTATAATTTTCTTAAAAAATACAAATTGGCGGCTGTATAGTTAACTATGGAGTTTTGAACATTTTTAATATGATATTTTGGCTTGTCTTTAGGTCAGAAATAAAACTTTTAGGGATCGGTATAGAGTTAAGGGACACCCTGTATTTTTTCACAATTTTAACTTAATATGTTCGGTTGTTTTTTTTTTGTTTTTTTTCTAAGCGAACTCTTTCCCACTTTTAATATTTGTGGTCCACATAGTCAGCAACTTTATTAACTAGATATACTACTACCAAGACAATAAGGATAGGGGAAGTTATAAGTATTGTGTAGACATTTATGGACAATTTTTTCACTTTTAATGGGTAATATTTTTGGCATTTCTCCATTGTTAGTCTTACGTTAATTGTGGCGTGAAAAACTTAGGAGATTTCTGTTAATATTTCAAGCTACGGATAGAACTAAAACTAAAATTAGTTTGATATTATATATGAATTTTATTGGTGTTAAATTATTAACAACTAAATTATAGTTTTAAAAACTTACATTCATTCCAAATGTACAGCTGTTATTAGCTAACATATTATTACAATGATTGATTTTTCATATAGTTATATTATCACAATTCGCTTTAAACTTATATTATACTATTTCAATCTAAAACCTTCCATAATTTTTTGTTGATAATATCAACAAATAAAAGAATAGTTACTTACAACATATTTAATTAACCTATACCTCTTATCATGTTGATGAAGCTAAAGAAAAAGATCTTAATTACTATGCTATATCGAGAAATGTCATATAGATTATATTCGGCAAACATTTGGCAATGTGTTAGTAATATGATTAGTAGTTAAATTAAGTCAAATGTTACTATAAAGTTATCGTTATAAAGTTTTCCAATCATGGGTAAAATGTGTGATATGTTTATAGAGGTACATAACAATATTATATTGTTATTTTTTATTATTATATTGTTATTTTTTATTAATAGTGAGACAACTGCTTTACATCAATCTTGTATATTAAAAATTGTTGTATTATCACGTCCTAGTAAGTCCGGTGGTTCTTTTATACCGATTTGCAGGAGTTGTGTCTTAAATTAAATATGACACAACGAACATCAGCATACTTTTACCTTCTCATAACTCAACTTATATTAAAAAGATCTCCGCCCCTTGTATCTTTTCATATATAAGATTTTAGATATGTGAGTTTCATCATGTAGACATGTTTTAAATTGATTTTCATATAGTTCCAAATAAGGTAGGCTCCATGGTTTGTTTTGTCTGAGGACAATCAGTGAAATACGCTCTATCATTTGATATATAAATTGAATATCAACCGATTATATATTAAGTTATATTCTTATAGAAATAGGTTATAAAAAATTCTGATTGACTATTATTTATATTTCCATCGCCGATTGGCAATTTTATGAAATTTATGAGTTTTAATTAAAAGAAAATTGATACACATTTTATAATTAATAATTCTCCAGTGTTCCCTTCTTATAAATGAATGTTAGTAATAAAAAGTTAGTAACATGTAATAAGTTTTGCCATTATATTTTCTGAAGATATGGCAAATTTATGTTAGCCAATGAACATTATTTTTAAGTGCTGTAGTGCCCAAATGTAAATGTAATTTTTATTAAATAAATAAATGGGTAAAAGGGTATACATTACTAACTTAATATTTATCGATTACCATGGTGACCAAAATTGTTCTTATTTTAAATTTTCAGTTAGTTAAAACACATTTTATTTTTGGCTCAAAAAAATTGACGTTCTACAACTTTTTCACTTGACAGGAATTCCTCAAAATTCCCCGTGCTATGTTTATAGGTCATTCTAGGCCCAGGACCATCCCCAGGACAGGACGTCTTCAAAGTTTTCCTTATGGCCATAGTTCAAAATTCTCTGTGCGGCTTGGACCATCCCCAGGACGGGACCTCTTCCAAATTCTCTGTGAGGCCTGGACCATTCCAGCCAGGGACCTCTTCAAAATTCTCCGTGAGGCCCGAACCATCCCAATAACGGGACCTCTTCCAAATTCTCTGTGAGGCCTGGACCATCCCAAGGATATGACCTGTTCAAAATTCTCCGTGCGCCCTGGACCATCCCAAAGACATGACCTCTTCAAAATTCTCCGTGAGGACTGGACCATCCCAAGGACGGGACCTCTTCAAAGTTCTCCTTGCGCCTTGGACCATCCAAGGACATGACCTCTTCAAAGTTATCCTTATGGCCATACTTCAGCCTATCACGGGACCTTTCCAAAATTCATCCTCTCTGTGACATCGCAAAGTAACTCGATTTTTGCTAGTAATAATTATTGTTAAATTTTCAAAGATTCGAGGAATGAGGGGCCTTATATAACTATTTAACACTTCAAAATTAAAGTTTCCATTTTTTCAAGTTTAATTAAAATCTGTTGAAAACGGCGTCCAAAGCATAGGGAATAAAATATCATGTTTTGCATTAAAAGCCGCATGGTTAACATTGCTGACTGAGCGAAAATGTTCTACTGGCTCAAAGGTGAAGATGACTCTTAAAAGCCACTTAAAAAAATAAATAAATAAAATAAAAATAGGAGAAAGAAGGAGCTGCTAAGGTGAGCGGCTCCTTCTAGTTTCATATTAATCTATTTTAAACAATTTAACATTAGCCGATTATTATCGGTGGGGTTTGGACCGTTCCCCTCAAAAACGTAAAAAAAACCGCTGGCCTGATACATACACACATACACACGTAATAAAATTACTGTTCTCCTAATTTCCATTGACCTACAATAACATTGGTGAACAAACTAATAATTGTATTTTAGGTGTATCTACGCCAGTAAATTTTTATGTTTTCACGGCGAACGGTCCAAAACCGTTACCGTTACTTTCTTTTTACTTTCTGATACGAGAAATAGAAACTGGGTCTGGTATTGAACCTTTTAAAAATCTAAAAACGTTTCTCAGGATTGAAATGGCAACCTTTGGATTTTAAGGGGAGCTCTATAACCACTCAGCCACCCAGCCAGTTATTATTATCCATTTAACTCTAACATGAGTTAGAAATATATATTTGTTTCACATTGTAATAATAATATTTTTTGGTATTTTATTGATTTGTAGTTTATATTTTATGTAAAAAAGATTTAAAATATCCTTACTGTTTAAGACACCTTTGTTGGTTTTTGTTCATAAAAGTAGAGCAGATTCTAAGAGTTATTTTTAAACATTATCATGCAAAAACATATTTTAAACAAACTTTATTATGATCAAATTATTACCCAGTCGGTGTTTGATAATTTATTATAACATTTGCGTCTGTTGGCTTTTGATGTAATTTGAATTTCAAACTTAACATATGTTAACCATTTTGTTTTCTAACTACAAGTAATTATTTACTGGAGTATAAAAACTGGGGATTATTCCAAAACATACTCATTTAGGCCAAAAATCTCGTATTTAATGTATGTATTTAATGAATGTATTTACTGTCGTATAAGGAGCAGCAAGCTAAACATTCACTATTTGGATTTGCATATGATTTCTAAAATAATATAACTTCATTGGTAGTATTCCGGGCGCCTCACCAGGAGTTACCGGTGACTATAACCAAAACGGTAATCGTCGTCTGCTAACAAGGCATTCTAAGGCTCTAGTTAGTCACCGGTAACTCCTGGGTAGGCGCCCGGAATACTACCATTGTAATTGTTGTACTCATATGAGTAATAAAAAAAATAATGAAATTTTATCCAACGCCTGATCTAAGTTATGACGCATCATGAGCACAGAACACATTGTACGATGGCATCACTATGCAAATATTAAAATTTAAAAAACTTAAACGTCACTTCGTTTAAATCATATAGGCCTAGTTTGATTATGAAAACGTTTATTATTTACTAGTATTCCCTACAAACTTACTATTCTAACTAAATATGACAATATCCTATATTAAAATATTTATATGTATACGTATGTATATGTATTACAATGTATACGTAAAAAAAACTATGAAAAGTTTTAGACCACTAAAATTAATCATTGTCTTGATAGAGAAAAAGGAGTTAACGAAGATACAGCTTCATATATAAAACATTCTGAACTGGTAGCTCAACGTTTAGGATGTGGTAAAATGAGATCCATAAACTACGGTAATGTTTTTATTTTCTACGGTAGCAGTTTTATTCACAAAAGAAGAATTTTATTGGACTTATATGGTAATACCGAATAGAAAATATGCTGATACAACTAATAATTAGGAAATTATACGTCTCGTCATTTGTACTGAAATAATCGAATGTTTAGATTCCTTAAAACAAGTATTAAAGTAAGTAAAACAGTTTAAATGTGTAACATAACAATTAATACGAACAAGAATACAATTCGACGTTTCGGGAAACCAATCAAAAACGTTTTGTCTCTAGGGCCTAACCACGACCGATAAAAAAGTAAAAACTGACTACATCATAATATCCTGGAGGGGAGACCTCAATAAAGGTAAATTAATTATATAATTTACCTCGTCTAAAAACTTGATTTTTTAAAAGTATCTTAACATCCTCACCTTACAAAGAAAATGCAAGTTCAAACCAAATTAAACTTATTAAAATTATGATGATAAACTCGTTCGCTTCGCTTACTCATCTCTCAAAGCAGTATAAATTTCTTTTTTTATTTAAAGCACAGTTAAACTTAAATAGATACTATAGGGTATAATATAATGAGATATCTGCAAAAACTACTAACAATGCTAATATAGATATTAAAAATCAAGCAACGTTTACAAAAGATACAAAATTTAGATTAAGTACATTTAATTACGCCTTAAGGAATTTTAATCCTTACTTTATCAGAAAAAATTGAAAAGTTAATTAAGAATACGATTTGATTGAATCCATTTTTTTAAATCGAATATAGAAAAAACTTGGACCACCAGCCGGTCAAACACGAATGAAATGTAGCCTATTCAAGAAAAAAAATTGTCAAACAATTAATAGTTGTCAATTTGAAAATCCTTCTTTTGAATAGAGTATTATAATGTTTTAAACGTTTAAAAATATGTTATTGATTAAATGTGTAAAATTACATTAATTATATGTTATGACTATATATTTTTAAACTTAATTATAATTTCGTCCTACATTAATACTTTTTAGTGCTTAGTTGCTTGAAAATAATTCTTTATAAACACAAGGGTAATAAATTTTATGAAAAATGCCGACTGAGGTATTATTTTATTTGAGTAAACGGCCCAGTACATCATCAAAGTGCACTTCTCAGGTGGCACTTTACACTGTCAAGAGTTATGGATCTCATTTAGCTAAGTGCTGTTGTTTTTTACTCTGAGGTTCGACGACAGTTTATTATTTAAACTGAGAACAATCTGCCTTCTCACAATCCTCTTTTCTGAAACCCGAATTTTTATATAAACAATTTACTTTAAAGGTGCAGGGTGGTTCGTGTTGGACTAATTAAGGTTTAAAAATGTACTTGGTTATGTATGTAATATTTCTCTGTGGTTCTGTTCAGTAGGGCCAAAATTCACTTCATCTCTCATCAAAAATCAAATATTTAAAATAAGTTGGGTTTATCAGTTGAGTGTATGTTTAAATTCGTGTATATTGTGAGTTTGATTCTTTAATTGTGTTTTTTTTTTCCTGATACAAATTTTAATTAGGATTTGTTGTTAAACTATCTTTAATTTCAATAATAAGGTTAAATTTATAGTTAACTTAAACATGGTTTAACTTAGAAAAAGTAAAATATGGAAACAATCAAGAGTGTTTAAGAATAAAACCTACGATAACCCATGAACTCATAGGTGGGGAACGAAATTTTTTTCTTGGTTTTAAATAATAATTAATTCATCATTAGGAGGTAAAAATCGTCCGATATTTGTGAAACGCCGAAGCGGATAGCTCTCGCAATAAAATCAGGTACAAGTGAGAAGCGCCTTCAAACAAGCAGTTCGTTTCCGCAGAGCAGCCCGGAGATGCACATAATCACATCAGCACAGACGGCGGTTTTCTATTCCACAATGTATGATTAAAAAGGCTTAGCAACTGATACTTGAAAACCAAGGATTTCTAACAACACTAAAATAACGACATAACATTATAAAATATTTTATGCGTCGTTTATAATTTTTCTTGCATCAATATGCGAATAATTAAAAAGTTGTTTGATTTGGTATATTTTTGTTATTATTACAATAGTATATTGTAGCAAACAAATCCAGAAACTACATGAACTTAATCTGTATTATAATTTAAAAGCAAGCTACATAAGCATAGGGATTTGGAAAAAGAATTTTTCGTCCGTTCGCCTTACTGCAATTTTAAAAAGCTTAATTAATCTCTTTTATGGTCATTAGTTATTTCAATGACAGAAATGTAACCTAACAGTTCTAGCTTGCCTAATTTTCATTTTACCAATTTTTGCTGTTACGAAATTTAGTATAAAAATATACAAAGGGCATAAAGAAGGAGTAGTTTCATTTTACACACAAATATAAAAATGTTAATGGAAAGTAAAACAAGAGAGTGAATTTTCACTTCAACTAGACAAAACTTTGAAATAGGTAACTTGCAGAGTCCAATACCAATACTTATATACTTTTCATGTACTAACAAAGAATACAGATCTTTAATTGTATTTTAGCATAAAAATATATTATTTAATTTCCTTTATTTTTATAAACAAGCTTTTACTTACAGGTTAACATACTATAATAGGTATTACTTTTCTTCGATACAAAATATGAAAAGTCTTTCTATGGTTGACATTCGTAATTCTGAAAATAAATTAAGAAAGAATACAGCCCAACGAGTCATTCAATTAACAAAGCAAAAATAACAAAAATAAACAATAGTAAAAATGAATTATAAAAATTTAGGAAATTAAGAACGGACAGTGCAATATTACTGTTACATATGTAAAAAATAAATATTTTATAAATGAATTGTGCGTGAATAATACGGTAGTTTTAAAAATAACACAATATTAATGTAGTCTTAATGTTTATTTTGTAAGAAGAAAATAAATGGTGTTTTCACCAAAAGGAGAAATGAAGTATGTTGACAATTAAGTTTTTATTATTAAAATACTCTTACTGAGATGAGGGAAATAAAATAGAGCTTGCTGATGTTTATTTGAATAAATTTAAATACTAATTATGATGACATTTTAGACTCCAAAAATGATATGTGTAGGTTTATATATTTTTAAAAAATCCGCAGAATTTTCATGAAGAACATAATATTATGTTAAACTATTGGTTTGTCACAGTAAATGTACCAATTACTCCCTGAACGTAGATGTTGTGAAAATTTTTCTTTAAGTTAAATAATAGATTAAGTATGTATGCTTAACCTATAATTAAATGTATTTTTCAATAACATTTAGGTCCTTTTTAACACAAGAGGTTACTGTACCTACAATAACAAGAAGGTAAGTCCTTAATAGCACGAGAGAATACTGTCTACGCCTGTAATATATTATAGTGGAAGCTTCAGTATTAAAACTTGTAGCGCAGAGTACTTGAATATATTCCAATATTTTAAGAAGAGTAGAAAAAATTAAACAATTTCATGAAGATAGCCCATGTCTGGTAGTAAGAGGAATGTTCCCCAAGTGTGTAGGCCGTATTTGACAAAGTGGGCGTAATCTAAATATAAGTCAAAATCCCATGCCACGCCCAACTTCCAGCCTGACAGCATTCACATAACGCCGACAGTTTGACACGCCTCAGAGAAATCTCTGTCTAGTTGGCATTATTAGGCCCTTTCTAACGTTATCAGCGTTTCAAACGTTCATTATTAAGTACAAGTTAGAATGTAACATATATAATTAAACTGCCATGGCTCGGTGGTCTAGGGGTATGATTCTCGCTTAGGGTGCGAGAGGTCCCGGGTTCAAATCCCGGCCGAGCCCAATGTTTTTACACGGCTAAAAATATATTCACCATAAAAACTTTTGCATTATTTGCACTTTATGCATTATTTGTATGCAATACAGTGTTGATAATTACAAAAATATTGAAACTGAGACTTTGTAAATAATAAACAACCCAGATTAGAACATTATTTGTTAACTAGACATATTGTTTATTTATTTAAATCTGTGGAGGGTAAAAAAAATAAAAAATTTATTCAACTATCAAATAATTGTATTTTTCATCTAGTTATTCAAAATCTATATTTATATACTTTTAAATTGTTCTTTTTGTTTATTTATTAATTTTTTATAAATATTAACGTAAAAATATTTTATGATATATATATATATATATATACGAATTGTAGCTATGATTTAATCAATATTTTGTTTATATATAAACATATAAAAAATCAAGTGAAATTTATGGGATCAGTAATTACTAAACTTTCCTAAAATAAATTAAAATAAGCAATAAATAAATCATCTCAATTTATTAAACCATAGATGATATTTTTGCACTACCTATATTCATTATATTATTTATGTTTATTCCATATTTGTTATATTATTAATAAAATCAATATGTACTTTGTAGATGGGTGAAAGTTTAATACCTTAGAAAAGTTGCAACCGAAAGAATGTACGTCAAACACAGTGAGTGCAAGTCGGGCTTGTAAATAAATATTTGAACACTGGGTCCTAAGTAAACCCAGAGTTGGGCGAAGTTGATAACATGAATTTATGGTCAGAGTAAATATTCCATATGCCGACTTGCAGCTGACTTTATACATTTCTTATTGGAAATTTAATATCACTGCTTAATGTCACATTTATATTTAGCAGGCCGGAAATGTATTAATTTTGTTATCCAGTTGCTTTCACCATAAAAGTAATTAATTACTTCATAAACTTTTTTTTAATTTTTAACTTGATTTAGTTAATTGTTTTAACCAAATTATAATGCTGCATGGTACAATGTTAGTAAACTCTTATGTGATAACAATTAAAACAAAATATATAGATTGCATTTCATTACGTAGTATGAAATAAAATAAATTGTCAATCTTGTCTAGGAGTTTTTATTAGCTACAGTAAATTTATTCATTTCACTCATTAGATAGGCAAACCTCTAAAAAATGCAGGTTAAAATATAAAGTTTTGATCTTAAATGTTTCCTCAATGATAATTTTAAAACATATTTAAACATTTAGCTAACGAAACATTAATAACCATCAATTTTACTGTTGAATCAAAGTCATTTGTCTTTACGTCCTTTCGATATCTCCACAAATATAAACTGATTCTGTCAGACATAAGTCAAAGTGAGTGACACATTAATTCATACTTGGTATTTATGACTCCCCAGGCTATAATATAGCTTTAATTAAAAACCAGTCATTAAGAGTCATCTTCACCCCTAGGCCAGTAGCCAATTGTTGCGCAGTCGGCAATGTTAACTATACGGCTTTTACTGCAAAACATGGTATTAGATTCCCCTATTTCGGACGCCGTTTTTCAACCAATTTTCTTTAAACTTGGTAAGTGTTTAGTTGAATAGTTGTACTATGTCCCTCATACCTCAAAATTTTGAAAATTTTACTAAATTTTGAAATATTACTAAGAAAAATTGAGCTACTTTGCGACGTCACAGAAAGTAATATTTGTTAAATGTTCAAAATTTCGAGGTATGAGGGACATAGTATAACTATTCAACTAAACACTTACCAAGTTTAAAGAAAATTGGTTGAAAAACTGCGTCCGAAACCAGGACTGCGGAGAACATATGAACAAAAGAAGGGCTGTTTCATTCCTTTGATGTTAGAAAATGCCGCTTTTGAGTCAGGCCGGTGACGTAATCAATCTGATGTCCATAAGAATAACATGTACCAGCTGATCAGGCTAGTGACGTTTTGGGTACTAATTTTCACATTGTTTTACCCGCTAATGAAACAGCCCTTGTCTATTAGATTACAGCAGTTTTCCCCAGTCCTGGTCCGAAACAGGGGAATCAAATACCATTAAAAGCCGTATGGTTAACATTGCCGAGTGCGCAACAATGGGCTACTGGCACAGGGGTGAAGATGACTCTTAACAATGGAAACCGTTGCGGCAGCTCAGTCGTAGAGCTTTGGCCTTAGAAGCCAGCGGTCCCCGGTTCAATCCTGGGCGACGACATTACACGCACAAATATGAGCGGTCACCTCTGGCTAGCCTATGTACCGGGACGGTGCCTTGCTGTCTTTAGATCACCAGGCCTATTGGCCCATGGTCACGGGCAGTGGAGGTTAAAAAAAAACCTTTATAATGTATTAATTCTCTTTAATTTCTTTGCCGTTATTATTTATAACATTTGTCACCATTTTTTATTTATAATATTAGTTCAATAACAGAATATAATGAGGAATATAATACACTTAGATAAAGTAAAGGAAACTTCAAATAAATGTGAACTTACACGACACGATAAGTAACCCGACTCACCACAAAGACGTCAAATAACCGTCGATTTACTGCTTTGTTACCCGTTGACTGAATTGGGGCTGCTTGAACTTTTGTCCGTTTCGTATTGCACTATGAAGCTTCTGATTGGCCTCAAACAAGGGTTACAGCAACGTATAGGATTATTTTATTTGTAGAAAAAACTCTACCATATATTTTTAACATGTAATTATGCCTGTTATGAACCTACTAAAACCGTAAACGTTTATAAAGAAATAACTATTTGATACAATCTGGTGCTATCTGGCTTACAGATAGGCCTACAATGTGGTATACTAGGAATATCTTTTGTTTTTCTTCTTATAAATTAATTTTAAATTTTAATATTTATAATAATTTTCAAATATATAGAATTTAAAGAAATGTTTATTTTTTTAGGTACACACAGAATCATTATTTTTATTAAAGTTTCCAAAAATTGCAACTTATTTTTTATTCTTTCTATAAAAGTATACTTGGATTTTGTTGCTGTTGATAAAGAAATATGCATTAAGAGTTTTGTGTACATATTTTATTTTCTACATTTTCTGAAACAAAACTCGTCTTAAATTTGAGAAAAGATGGTTTTCTTCTTGAAACAAGTAGCCTATATACAGTAACAAATTATATTTAAAATATACTTTTTATATTCACTATTAGCATACCAAACGAAAGTAATATTTGCAAATGGTATTCGGAAGATACGATCTTTCAACTAAGCTCAAATTTATTACTTCGCTTTGTTACTAAACGCAATTTTTTTTATTTAATTCTTACAAGTAATAATAATTATATATTTTATGCTAATATTATAAATAGCTAATAATAATAGCAATTATATGAGAGATTTTTTAAACTTATGTCAAAAAATATTTTCAATAGAAAGTAACATTTATTTTCAGCTTTCTAGTGAAACGTTAATTTATCCTTAACGTTTAAATTTATCCTTATTACCATACTATAACTGTCACTTGTTTCAAAAACAATAAAAATAGGATAAATTAGTAAAATCATTTTAATTATATAAAGAAAATAATTACAATTTTATTATTTAAAAGCTGTTACTTAATATAGCATTGTTTTAAGTTGTTGTTAATGGTATTTGAACAGATTAATCACGAGTAGAATTTATTTTATTAACATTTACAGGGTAAATTTGTAGTGTACATAAAAGTTTTACCTCCAAAGCTCAATTTGTTTATTTTATGATAAAGAAGGAAAGGAGATAAAAATAAAGAAACAGATCGAAGGATTTATATTTTTATGTTTTAAAATATACCAGGAAATAAATGATGGAAAGTTTATAACATATATGTTTTAAGAAGTATGACATACTAGACTCAACCTTTTTTCAGTAATAAGGTGTCAAAACTACAGGTATTCTTTAATAGGCCTAATAAATTGTAGCCAACTCACATAGATAATTACTGTAACAGTTAAACATTACACCAAACTTGTAAATACTTTCTTAAAAATTTAAAAGAGTACTTTTTTAAAGCTATTTTTTTTTGTAATCTGTTGAGGCTCATGAAAGAGAGTGGTTAAAATATGATAGCAGGCCGGGGAGACGAGGTCTCGGCTCAATACATGGGGAAGTATGTACTCAGGCCCGTTATTGCCGACCACCTTTTGTGGGCTGCAAATCTCCTTTGAGCCTTACCTTACTTAACAATGAAAATGGTGCCCATTGAGGAGGACTTTTGATAATTAAATCTATTCTAGATTCAACACTTTATTAAAATGCCTCGTTACTTATGGATATGATAAAAATGTGACAAATACACAGGGTGATGATTAACTTGAAAACTGTAATTGAAATCGAGAAAATGGTAACAAAAGTACTTTTGGTTCTGCACTTTATTATTTCATTTTTTTAAAGTTCACCGTTTCCCTTAAATGGTGGACAACTTGAATATTTTTAATACTATCTCCTATTATTATGTTTTTTTGTTTTATATAGGTATTTTAAAATTTTTCCTTGGCATTTTTTAAATCCTTATGGTTTGGAAGCTATAGGCAATTGAAGTTAATTGTTTTCTATATGAATAAAATTGGGCAAGTTTAGTTCCCTATATGTCCTAAACCGTTCAGTAAAATAGGAAAATACTCGGGAATAAAATGTTTTTAAGTTATGTATAAAAATAAAAAATGACGTAGTAAAAAGGGAGTTTTGTATTTAAAATATCTAAATTGGCCGTCACCTTGGAAAAAATACGGAATAAAAAACTAAAAGACCATAATAGGCAGACAAAAAAGTCCACTGGAGTTACCTTTTAACTTGTATCTATATCACTTACGATTTTCAAGTGAAACAGCTGGCACACTTACGCTGTATCAAACACCCAGTACATTTCATCTTTCAGCCTTGTCTTTATTGAGGCATAAAAAGCTAACCTCACACCCTCATAAGTAACATACAACGATAAATTGGTCCAATAAATATATACCACACTAATTCATTAATTTATCAAATCAATATTTTTTATCATCTATATAAATAAAATCTATCTTCACTCTAAAATCTAAATTTTGTAGTTAAAGATTATGAATAAATGACAATTAACAATAAAGATACGTTAACAAAATGTTGAGAATATTTAGGATGGAATGATCAAAGAGGACTATTTGGATAACTTTTTTGTAGTATTTGGCCTTAAATTTATGTTTTTCGAATACTAACGACCGTTACAGGTCTATGTGGTTTATTTTTTGCCTATCATACCTTTCTCCTGAAACAAGTTTTTCTTCAAAGGCCTTAAACTATAATCGTTTAACAAGACATATTTCTTGCCCATAATCAACCAATGAACGTATTCTGTATCTACAGACGGCCTCTTTTACATTCATGGCCGCAGGAGTAAAAACTGATGACATATGTGGTCTAGTTTTAGTGGCGAGTCCTACACCTTCCGCCAAGTTGGCTCTGGCACTGACTGCTCTGAGTATGGGGTGTTATTGAGTTATAGAATAAATTAAGATAAAAAAACACTTATCCTCTGTATACTATGATTTAGTTATGAATAAATAGTTTTATTATAAAGATGGATAAGTGCACAGGAAATGTCAGTAGTTTCGAAGAATATTAAATATAACATACATGGAGTATATTAAATTATGCTTTAAAAACTCCCTCAATGACTTTTAAGTATACTACCATACGTTAAAATATATGTTGGGCTAATCAATAACATAAAATTATGGTGTTAAATTATCCTACCAGTTTAATCCCTGTAAGAGTCCCAGAGCTTTTTTCCAATAATCGGAACCTTTTACTTTCCTGCACTAAGAAAACTGGTATGTCGTATACAGTCATACAACGTCTGCAGCTGACTTGTCATTTATGAATGACACGATTATAAGTGAGGTTGTTTCAGTTTATATTAAATTTTTAATGCAAACATAACCTTTTTATCAGGCGTGAAAAGATATTGTAAACAACTCATTCGGGTTCTTCATTTCCAGTCTTTAGTTATTATACTCACACATCACACCTTCTTTATTTAAACAGACTATAAGATGAAATAATAGCTAACGACACTATATTTAGTACACAAGTATACTTAAATAAACAATAACGATACATTTAGCGTACAGATGACCTTTTGGGAACGGTCATCAAGCAGTTATGAGAAAACCTGAAAATGTTTGTTTTTTTATTTTACTTAACACCTGAAACTAGTTCATAGCAATATTTTGAAACATATTTTTCTCCAAAATAATAATTTTGTAAGTAACTGTTACTCTATATATTTCGTTAAAAACTCCATGTTATGTAATTCATAATTTAAATTCACTATTAAATTTATATGAAGTTCTCCTTTGCGTTGACTGTTTTTTTTTTCACGCTGCAATTCAGAAGTGTCGGGAGAGCATACGAGTAGCTCAGTGTTGAGTTTCAGTTCAAGCCACGCTTGACTAATATTTCACAAAGAGCTTGCCCGCATGAGAAACCCTTGCGGTTAATTCCCATGACAGGGAGTCAAAACAATACAATTTATATAAAACTTTTACTCCTTTATAAAAATGTTGGCCATCTTAAATGTATCTCCATTCAATTCTCGATTATTTTATTTCTTAACATATAAAATGTATTGATAAGTTGTAACTGCTCTGCATAAACACTGTGCTGTTACACTTTACTCATGAAATTATTCAACTCGTTGAGCATACTAGTAATGAATGGTATGTGAATCGTGTGTCCTACGTACATCGTAGGAACCCATAGTAAGTACATCGTGTTATATACATATTATTGTAATATTGCCAAGCCTTTTCTAAGATAAATCAAAGATAAAAACAAAAAGAAAGGTTTAGAAGAAACAAGAATGACGAATAAAGGATAGGAAATCTTGTACTAATTTGCAATAAACATCTATACTTATTTAATACGCTAAGGGGTTTTTTGTCTTCAGAACTCCTCCTACAATTTTCAACCGATTTTCAAGTTTTTGGTGTCGTTGGATAGGGCTTGGTCTGTAGTTGTTTCCGCCAAAAATTGATGAGAATCGGACTGAAAATAAAGGCGCTATCCTACATTGAAATCTCAAAATTTCCCATTTCAATAACATTGGGGACTGAATAAACCATTTGAAACATCTGTTAATAATCAGCTGTAAATACGTGTAGTTATTGGCGATTAAAGATATTCACAATATTGGATTGGTCGGATGTCATTGATTTAGAGCTAAAGTAACATTTGTACTGTATTTAAATAAATTGCTCGATTTCGAGCAACACGTATACTAGTTATTATTAATCGGAAATGAATTTGAATTTAATCAATGGCTCAAAATATAGTTAAAAAAGTTTTCATTTTATCATAATAAATTCGCTAATAAGTTTTTAGCGGATTCTGGGAAAACCCTTAGAGTTACAACCGGATATTTCTAAATGACCCCTTGTCAGAGGAACTTTTTGGTCCGTTAGTTTTATTTCTAAACCCCCTTGCTATCGTGTGTCACATGACGAGATTTTCAAGGTCGGTGACGGTATAAAAATTCTACCTAATAATGTCTAATGCCCTAGGTAATTGCTCATTAAAGAGATCCTTAACCACAGGACCTTATTCAGAACAAACCTAACTAATGATCTCTCCATCACACTCATCATACTCAAACTTCGGTATTAAACTTGAAGGTTTTTGTTGTCAAACAAAATTTATATATTTTTATTTTTTCAAGTCAGAGGTACATGAAAAAACAACATAGTTCAATGTTTGTAACCATTAAATAAATAATAATTAAAATGACTACTTCCATGTTATTTAAAAGCAAACTTCAGTAAAAGAAATAAGCCTTACTCAAACCTACATATATAGATATTTTTTACAATAGATAAATATTAGTTATTATCATACAGTTACTTATACTTACTATCCAATTTTTCATATTTACTTCCCTTTTTTTAACTAACTAACAAAGAAGTCTAGCTCAAGGTACTACTGAAATAAACATTTAATCTATCGGAACCTTGACAGCTGTCAATAATATGAATCAAACCTAGCAGTTTTTTTTATGTTCTAAAATTTGCAAGCAAAAAGATAGTATAAAAAAAGGAAAAATGAATTTCAACTCAAACAATTTGGCAAAAAAGACAATAATAAATCAAAATCGCATTTGACCTCTTGATGCACTGTTGACCTTAAAGATTGAATTAAAAGAAGCTTCATTGATATAATGAATAGGTCAGTGGGAGCAGTTGTTGGATAAGCGAAAACCAGTTTGTTGAATAGAAACCTTATTATAATTCTCATAGACATATCATCTGGCAGTAATCCAAAACTAAGTCACAAGAAGCGTTGCGTAAAAACGGTGGAATGCTTACATAAACTGTCCATATTTACGTATTTTGCACGGGTCAGGAATCGGAACAGCCTTGGTGCAAATAAACAAAGAGAATTTCATAATGAAATCAAGTATAGGGATGTGGACACTGACCTATTAATTAAGTTATTGCAGCTGATTCATATGCACTAGTATAATAAATTTTCTTTTGCTATAAAAGGCAGCGGCCTTTGATCAGTAGTAGTGTTCTGAGTTATCACCCAGTGGGCCTGGGTTCAACTCCCGGCTTGGGGCAAAAAAGATCGTTCAGCCGCTCCCTTGGTTCTGAAGTCAAGTTAAGCCGTTGGTCAATCTGCATAGAGAAGAAAAAAGTGCAGGCCTTTTAGGCGACGAGAGCTATAAGTTAATTGATGATCTCCCTCCACTAAATGAAATGAGAAGTATTATTATTTTACCGTAAATACTGTAAAACATAACTATATTAATTTCCACACAGTTTAATTTTACGAAAGATTGAACGTTTCTCAGGAACTAAAGAATAAAGGAACACAGTTATAGTTTTACAAAAGGTACATGGTTTTATTGACTTTTCTTTTTATTAAAAAATATAACTTAAAATAATAAATTTGTTACTTAGAATCTATTTGGCGTTAGAACGATTCTCTCGTCTAAAAACTCATACTAGTTATTAGAGACACTAAAGTGTATTTAAGTAGAATAAAGGGTAAATGTAACGAGTGTGTGATGGATCAGATGAGGCATAGCAGTTACTGACAAAGACCACCTGATTCATCAGGATCATTAATTACTATAATAAAAAATAATATATAGAATTAATAATTTTTAAGAAGAGGCAGGAAAAATACAATTACGCACACAGGTGGCTAGCCTGTAGTGTGGGGCTCCCCTAGAAAAAAAGAAGAAAAATGAGTTTACCTACTAAAAACCTCCTCTACTCTTCAGGATTCTAACCTGGAATGGTTATTACATTACGTAAGGCTAGGATTTAATTAGGCTTATTCCCGTAGGCTCGCTCGTTATCCAGCCGCTCGGTCAAGATCGCTTGGCCACTTCACGATCAAGATCGGGTTTTTTCCCATCAGGAGGCCCCGGTCGGATTGTGATAAACAATCCCATTTGCCTTCATACCCCATCATCTTTTCGCATACCGTGTCTACCGAAAAAAAAAACACCGAGTTTTCTTGTAGCCTCTAGGCGGAAAGCCGAAGAAAGTGTGTTCCCCGTCGTCAGAAAACGCCCGGGCAGTAGATGCAAACCAGTGAACCGGTCTTGCCCATCCACTTCAGGTACTACTTGAAATAGCCGTGACCTGTCAAGATCTGTGTCAGGTAGTAGTCCACCTCGCCATGCCGCCTTTCCACGCATGGTTGGACCTGCTCGATGAGTGGCGCAGTTCATCGTTCTCGGGTGTCTTGCTCCCTGCTGTGTTGTCACTGCTGGAAGGTTTGGGCGCACTCATTGGATCTTGCGTCGTCCTTGGTGATCTCGCGTTTTCTATAATAAATCGCCTTCCGCTCCCCTGCCAAGAACTTGAGAGGGATGACTCAAGCAACCACCAGTACGGCAGGTTTGGATACTTGAAGCTGAACCCAAGTGAGTCGCAACCTGTAGAATTCTTAGGGGAGAGCGTATTCGCACACCTATGCCCCGTGAAGGAGCACGGACTGGACTGAGAACATCAATAACCGTCTTCAGCTGGACCAAGACCGTCGACATTGGGCATCATCTTAGTAATATAATAGACCAACTTATCACTTAGCAGCCTTGTATACCATACGGAAGATCTGGTATCTCCAGCTTAACTTGTTGTCCACGATGACTCTGTGCCACTTGGCGGCACGTGTTGACTGGACCTCTTCTTTGTGGTGATCACAATCTCTGTCTTGCACAGGGCAAATGAAAGACCGTGATCGGTCATCCAGGCGTTGACCATAATCATGACCCGATTCAACTTTAGCTGGGCCATATCAACGTTGCGTGCGGCGATGAGAGCAGTACCCAACTAAGATGGTTTCCTCTGGCATTTCGGATCTTAGGAGGCTGTAATAATTTAGTAATTAATAATAATAATGCCCAATGACCAATAACAGTTATAGTTCTAGTTTCGTACCTCAAAATGTGATATAATATTCAATATGATCCTGTGCATTAGAGTAGAGGGAAAAAGCCACTTCTAAACCGGAAGTGACGTCAGCTGCCAGGGCAGCTGCAGGGGTCAGATGGTGTCAGCTGCAAGGGCAGCTGCAGGGTGCAGATGGCGAGAGCATATACCCTCAATGTGAAGTAGAATTGGGCATGAATTAAAAGTTAGTTTAAAAGTGAAATTCAACTGTGTTAACTAAAATCTAACAGTTGTACAAAAATTAAGAGTTAGTTGAAAACTGAAATTTAACAGGTATAACTGGGGGCTTGGAAAGTATGTCAAGGCCATCCAGAGTAAGTTTTAAAAAAGCCTACCCAACTACCACCAGAAATAGTTCAAAGTTAAACTAGTTGGTGATAGTGGGATAATTCATTCGTGCCATGGGAGAGGTGTTTATCGTTTGAAAGTTGGTGATGGAATGAGAAGCGCCGCCTAGGGAGAGGGCTTATAAAATGGCAACCTTCCCCCACCACCCCTTCCCCCACTCCTTTAGACCAATAACCGGTCGCCGACTCTATGTGGTGAAACTGAACTAGACATGGCGGCCGCCATGGATAATTCTAACCTCAAACCTTAGCTCAGCTGAACAGAATAGAGAAGGATGAAGTAGGAATTGTGGTTAGAGCACTTATATAAGGAATAGTGGGGGTAAAATAAAAAAACTTGTTGAACACAGTCGATAGGTGTAACAAGTTCAAAATTGTTGAAGTGTAACATATAACGCAAAATGTCATGAATAATACTATCATCAACATTAACCCGCGAGGTTGTTGAAGAGTATAATGGGTTAAAACTGTACCGCTTTCTTACTTTACTTAAATTAGTTTTAGACTTTGAAAGTGAAAGTTTAGAATTATTTTTTAATATGTGTTGTGTTCGCAACAGT
>CM061533.1:227115435-227268876 GCA_030545055.2 Neoaliturus tenellus
GGTTAGGGTCCGTTTACTCTACCGACCATAGACTCTACGGCCCTCTTAAATATTAAATAAAATATAACATGGGGCCACTTACTCTACCGATCATAGGCTCTATGGCCCTTCTTAATATTAAATAAAATATAACATGGGGCCACTTACTCTACCGATCATAGGCTCTATGAGCCTGTTTGAATATTTTTATATAATTTAAAACGATCATAGAGCCTATGCACCCATTTAAATTAAATGTATGGGTCCAAAGCATCTACTGGCTCATAGAGTCTATGAACCTTTTCAAATTAATATTAAATAAAATTATAAAATAGGGCCATAGGCTCTATGAGCCGTTTTACATTAAATACGTTATATATTGGAAAAGAGGTCCACTTACTCTACGGGTCCGTTATATCTACTCTGTACGCACCACTCGCTTCCTTCAGCTCTCGTGCACAAACGGAGATAATGTCACCCGGTTTTCTGCATCCTATTCTACGATGAATAAATATCAATCTATCAATATATGTATCTCTGCATCTATATATCTATGTACCTATCTATCTATATATTTATCAATATCACACGAAAAGGCGATTTTTTTAAACGAAGCTCCTCTCTTATTTGTAGACAAATAAGACGTTTAACGTTTAAGGTGTAGAAAAATTCGTTTCAATCAATGCATCTCTTTCCATTCACTCATCTATCTATCTATCTATGTATCTGTATACATATTAAACACAGATTTATGAGTATCATATATCTAGAGAATTATCTATCCCATATTTATAGGTATCTATCTATTAAACACCATCCGAAACTGGGGAATTAGCAGAAATATTTCAGTGATTTTACAGCGGAGACGATGACTCTTAATTGGTGTTTACACAAACATGGAGGGTTTTGCAGTTTTAAAAATTTCCGCCTCCGTGACCAAAACCGCACAGAGTGTAACCAGCATTAGTGCATAAAAACTAGCTTGTATCCGCATGCTTTGCAATGCTAAACTTAGGAATTTTTGGCTCTTCAGGAGATTGTTTTTGCTATACGCTCACTCTCCACAAGTCTATATTATCCTCTATAGTTTTTATTACCAATCTTCATACAATACTTTAAATGAGAAAGCTACCTAATTCATAACATTGTATTTACTTTCACCTGATTCAAATCATCAGACCAAAACTTTAGTATTTACTTTCGTTATATTTATCCCCATGATGATCTTTGTTAACGTGGCTCAAAACTATAGGACTATGTTTTTCAATGACAACGTTTTTACATATAGTATTAATGTAAACGACTAAGCCCTACTTAAAAAAAATTCTTAATGCATCACGTGTTGCATGATACCATAGATAACGTTGTTATGGTTAATTGTAACAAGTTTAACTTAATGTGATTGCAATGATCTATCGTAAGTTTAATTAATTTATTTCATTGTCATACCCTTAGCCGACTAACCATTAGGAGACTATATTATCTTATAATATCATGGGGGCAGAGCCTATGCTCGGTAAAATTATAAAGCGTCACTTTCCTTCCTCAGGCAAAGCTCGATCGCTCCGTTTACTTGCTGACTTTTCTTGGCTCGTTTGCTTCGCTCAATCGCCAGGCCAAATGGTGCTACACTTTGGTGTAAATTCGAACCACAGGTTAAAGCTGAACATATTGTTTTTTTTTTTTTTTTTTTTTAAGATGTGTATAGTTATAAACTCATTTTTGTTCAATTATGTAGCTATCAAAATCTCCATAAGGATAACTTATGGAGATTTTTGGAACTTTGATGGGCTCTAAGACAAAAAACGAATTTTTACCATTCATGGGACCAACTTCAATTTATTCGTCGTGGTCAAATAAACTCTCATATTCAACCAACAAATAAAAGATCCTAGGACACAAGAAATTTTGCTCTTGTATAATAGTTAACACGGTTTCGTGAATTATCGTGTTAACTTATATATACCATTATAAACACATAACCCTGCATTTGTCACATACCCCTGCGTGGGATAAGTGTTCGAATATACACACCGAAATAGATATGTATAGACACTTAACCCACATTATTTTTTTTACCATCACTTATCCCTGCATTGGGTCAGTGTTGCCAACCGTTAATAAAAACCACAAAAACAAACAATGCAAGGAAACGTTAAATCTAATCCTAACGCAAAAAATGTTTAATAACAATTAAAAATAATTGTTTTTACATGCGAACTATTAGAAAAAACGACATAATGATGGTAAAACTGTTGTGGCGATAAAAAACGTAACAATTAAAGAAAAAGTTTTATACCTTTAGAGATACGTAGTCTAACTAAATGGTTTCGATCTAAGGAGTAAAATGTTTTATTTGTTCTCTTAAATTTATTCTTAATCAAACTCTTAAGCTATTTTTATACAATAATTAAAGCAATTATTATAATGAATGCAACTAGTACACCACTTATGAGAACCTTACAGATTCGTAGTCAAACTATATGTTTTCGTCCCCGAGGAGTCTAAGCTGGTTATTTTCGTCACGTGAAATGTTTACCATTTAGGAGCTCCGCGGGAAAAGTCGAAAAAATTAAAATAATTAATTTATTAACCGTGTAAGTAATAAGGTTAGAGTCTATGTTAATATAACAAAAATATGTAAAATTATAATGAACAATAAGTTTCCACTGAAGTTTTTTCTTGATCAAACTCTTATGCTATTATGTTAATGATTAAATCAACCATTTAAATAAAAAAGAATATTCAATAACTTTTACACCACTTATCAGAACCTTACAGATTAATAGTCAAACTTATATGTTTTCAACCCCAAGGAGTCTAAATTTGTTATATTTTTAAGTGAAATGTTTACCGTTTAGGTGCTAAGGGGAAAAAGTCAGAAGGACTAGACAAATTAAGTCGTCCTAACTATGTAAGTAATAAGCGTAAATGATATGTTAATACATCGATAACTGTGTAAAATTATGGTGAAGATTGTTTTTCTTTGAAGATTGTTCTTAATCAAACTATTATGCCATTATAAGTATAATATTTAAATCTACCTTTAAATTTTAAAGAATACACAATAACTTGTACACCACTTATCAAAACCTTACAGATTTCTAGTCAAACTATTATGTTTTCGACCCAAGGAGTCTAAATTAAATAATAATTTAATTTACCGTCCAAACCTTCATTAAACCTTAAACCTCAAGAGATTGTTTCAAGAATCAATAAACATATAACAACATATAAGTGGTTATATGTTCAAGTGAAATGTTTACCTTTTAGGCACTCGGAAAAAGTCGGAAGAACTAATTAAAAATAGTGTCTCGACGCTACGATATGACGAACTTTCACAATAGCAGTCTATGGAGGAAAACAATTTCATTAAATATATCCATCTATATTCTATTTAATACGAACGTAAGCAGTTTTTTTGTAAACACTACTCCTCTCTCATTTATAGACGAAATTCAATGTTTGAGATGTCATAAGATGCGTCTTAGTTTGTAGTTTTCTTATAAGTTTTTAGATTTTGTACATTTCTACTCTGAAGGGCATGGGAAGCCTTTAAAGTTAGTTTTTTGTCCATAAGATTAACATGGAGAATAATTTGTATTGAATTGCAAAATAAATACAATAATACAGCTGTTGATAGTAAAACAGAACAACGCTAAATAGTAAAACGCCAAATAGTAAAACGTCAAATAGTAAAACGCTAAATAGTAATTAGTAGTAACGCTGACATAAAACAGTTTGGCCTAGAAGCTAAATATAATTTTGAATTTTTAGGCAAAGAGGCTAGGTTTTACTACCAGGTACTCGGGTAAATGATGCGCATTGCACTGCACAGATACCCCTAGTTATATTTCATATAATTAAATAATAGCTCAAATGTGATTGTGAAAGTGACAAGATTTAAAATCCTACTGTAGGGTAAAGGCACCAGTGAGTAACCGGTAAAGAGTCATCTATGTGTGTTACCAGATCCTACCAGGTCATTTGTGTCCTCACAATTCCTAAACCTCTACTGTCTTTTAATGCAAATCTTAGGAGTATTTATAAATAGTATTAATAAATTATTATAAAAAGGTATATAAAAATATAACATCTCTTTGACAGACACGACTCCAGTAAGTGACCATTCTCGACCAAGTGAGTGACCCCTTTTACCCAGTAAGTGCCCGGCGAATTTTCTTACTAAAGTAATAGTTATACCTTACAATAAAATTTATTGTAAGTCTTATTATAAAGGTGTATTGTAAGTCTTATTATAACGGTGCATTGTATGTTGATATTTTGTTTAAAATAAAAAAAAATAAAAGTCCACCACTGTATGGCACTAAAAATGGCTGTACCCGCAAACATCCCTATTTGACTAAAGCATGTAAATGAGTCACTATGTTTTGCATAGACCTTTTTACTGCACCACATAGAGGCATTTTAGCCCACGGTATAAACGGTGTATGAGCATGAATGGAAAAATTCATAATTCGGTTTACATTTGTTTAGGCTAATGGATATGTGACCAGATTAGATGTCATCATCATAAAAATATGCCATTGCAAATTTTGTCAATGGATTATCTGAGTACCTCTTACCTAAACAGTAATTGCATCGTAAATGTAAAATGATCCCACTGCCTCTTAATGTTGAAGCTATTCATTATTAAGTGTCCAAAACTGAATCAAATTCACCCATTTTACTCACTTTTGGAGAATTTGTGAAAATGAAAAGCTATACAAGGATAAATTAAGGATAAAAGTGGTTGTTGGTAACTAACTGTTATGTTTTAGCATCACAGCGGGCAAAAAAACTTAACTGATTTCGGACTTTTTGGTTGAATGGTCCTGTTAACTTTTTCCTTTTAAATCCTCACTGGATTTGTTAATTTTTCTAACCCATTAAGTGACCACCGCTGAAAATTGAGAAAAACACACAAAATTTAACGAGTCTTTAAAATGTACTTTGATTCACAGAATATCATAAAATACACCAATAACAACCAAGAGTTGTGTACAATTTTTATTAAGTCAGCTCGGTAATTTATCCTATCAATATGTACACTCATCTTTCATTCATATTTATATTCAGGTTAAAATACCCACTATGTGAGGTCCCCTTCTCAAAATAGTGATATAGTGAATGTCTAGTCAAGCGCGCTGCCTGTCATAAATTTCGGCATGTCCCCGTAGTGACAGATTCAAGTTCGCCGACTTTGCAGGTAGCGAGCGGTCCAGGCGGTAACATTGTCCTTTACTTGGAACATTAAACCCCGTATACGTCCGTGCCCAAACAATAGCGCCCCGAAATTCGCCGCTGCGTCATTAGGGGTTAGAGTTGTTTGTGATCAGCTTTCTCCGTGTTACAAACTTCTGCTAATTATTTGTCATCTTTATCTAAAAATATTTAAAACGACAGCAAGATTTAGGTAAAGCCAGTATCCTACGTTTAAACTTAGGTAACTCATGCAATCTTCTTGTGATATCTCAGACATTTCTACGAGCCCATTTCGTTCTGCCGGACGGCCCGCTCATGGGTGGGTTAGGCTCCCCAGCTTTTCTGCGGACTAAGTTTCACTGGACTGCATATTCAATGGTTGAAAATCGTGGATTTCACGGGACCATTGGGTGGTAAAAGGCCGCGGAACCGAGCGACGGAAATAACAACAACACTTCAATATACCTATATTTTTGCCTACTGAAACAACGAATGATTACTTGATAAAAGATTCTGTTGGAAAGGGTGATTCTTGCAGTATTTATAGCATTAAAAAGATGTGTAATGAATTATAATTGCATCTAGTTTAATAAAAGTTACTACTTTTAAATCAATTGAATAATCAAATGAAATATGTAGGATGTGAAATAGTGTTTTACTTTTGGTCAAGTAAAAGCTGTCATTGGGAATTTTGTAGCGAAGATTCAAAATTTTATTTCTCACTTGAATCATTTATTTGTGAGGTCCCCCATTAGCTGAAAGATTTAAAAGAGCGTCGTAAACTTACGCGGAAGAGCGGAGATTCGCGCAACTCATTATGTTAATGTAGGCCTATGGGCGCTGCAAATAGATTGGGAAGTAACTTACTATTATACAGCATGTCACATAATGGTTTCAAAAAGATACATGGGTAATAGGATAAGACTTAATAACATTTTGGCGTTGAGTTTTTGTTTAGTATAGTTTAAAGAGATTTTCTTTAACATTTGCTCTATTAGAAGGTGGATTATATAAATTGATCGTCTAAATTAATTTAATATAATAAGGATAAAAAGATGTAATATCTGTATTCCATAGAAAAAAGTTCTACCAATAAAGTATAACATTTATTCAGCGTGAGATATATTTTTTCAAAATTTTTATGTGATTTATATAATACTAGCTGTTGCCCGTCACGGCTTCGCCAGTGTTGAATTTGTTTTTTAATCTCTTTTAAGACCTACGAAATCTTCTTCCTTAATATATTCATTTAGATTAATACATTGAAATAGTGTGAGCGGGGTACCTATGGACAAAGAGGAACGATCATGTAAAATATTAACCCCGTAGGCCATAGAGTAATTTTTAAGTCCAGTGGGGCCGAGCCCTAAAAGGTTTCAAAAACTATATTTCCAAAATTGTTACTTGGTGACTTACTATGAGCAAAGAGGAACATCCATGTCAAATATTAACCCAGTAGGTCATAGAGTAATTTTGAAGTCCAGTGGGGTGGAGCCCTAAAGGACTTCAAAAACTATTTTTCCATAACAGTTTCTTAGTACCTTTGAGTAAAGAGGAATATCCACGTCAAATTTTAACCCCGTAGAATCTATTGTAACTTAAAGGTTCTGTGGGGTGTAGTTCTAAAGGAAATTTGCAAAATCGTTTCCTAGGGAATGTCAATGAGTAAAGAGGAACGTCCATGTCAATTTCCAACCCCGTAGGCCATAGAATGAGTTAAGTCCAGTGGGGTGGAGGCCTAGATAAATTAAAAAACTATATTTCTCAAACGATTTGAGGTAATTTTGAGGTTACTTCAGAGCCCTGAAGTAAATGTGTAAGCCACTTTTTATTGAGCACCTATGACCAAAGAGATTACTCCAAATTTCAACCCCGCAGACCCTATAGTTCATAGATTCGTTGTTTCTTTCAATTCATATTGTAATTGACCATAATTGTAACATTATATTGAAATTTCGAAGACAACTGGGGTGGAGCCCTAAAGGGATTTTTGTGAAAGCGTTTCTTAGTGATCACCAATGAGCGAAGAGGAACGTCCATGCCAAAATTCAACCCAATAGGCCCTAAAAGTAATTTTGAAGTCCCGTGGGGCGAAGCCCTAAAGATGCTTTAAAAAAGCGATTTTTAATGAGCACCTATGGGCAAAGTGTGTCTTCCATTTCAAATTTCAACCCCTTAGGTGACCTGGCTTTTCATATTCTTTGTTCCCTAGATTTATATTTAAAATTGGCCATAAGAATAACATTAGACCAAAATTGAAATTGTGTGTGGCAGAGCCCTGATAGAATTTTGTAAAACAGTTTCGTAGTGAGCACGTACATATGAGCAAAGAGGAACATCCACTTCAAATTTCATCATCATAGATCCCATAGTTTTTCAGATTCGTTGTTTCCTAAATTCGAACTAAAAATTAGCTATGAATAACATTATATAGAAATTTTGAAGTCCTATGTGGCGGAGCCCTGATGGAATTTTGCAAAACCGTTACTTAGTGAGCATCTATGAGAAAAGAAGAACGCCCATGCCAAATTTTAACACTGTAGGTCCTATAGCTTTTCTGATTCGTTGTTGCCTTGATTTGTATAATATAATAGTACCAGGGGGACCGAGCTTAAGCTCGGTAAAATTATTACTTTCGTTTCTCACACAAAGCTCGTTCTCTCCGCTCACTCGCCAGGCGGAAGGTTTGCTGCACATTGGTATGATTTTCCTAAAACCACAGGTTAAAGATGTAACACATTGGTTTATTTTATCTACAGTTATCAGCTGATTTTTGTTCAGTTAAAAAATTTCCATAAGGATAACATGGGATCTTTGAAGGGCTCTAGCGCGAAAACCGGATTTTTCCCAGCTATGGGACCAGCTCCAATCGATTTCTGGTGGCCAAAACCCCCATATTCCAAAATTTGAAGGAAATCGTCGGAGCCGTTTTTGAGATAATTGTGCAAGCAAGCAAGCAAGCAAACAAGCAAACATTGCTCGTATAAGAGTATAGGATATTGGCCATAAGAATAATATAAAATGGAAATTTTGAAGTTCTTTGGGGTAGAGACCAGGAATTTTGCAAAACCGTTTCTTAGGGAGAATTTTTTAACACAGAGGAACGTCCATGGCAAATTTCAACCTCCTATACCCTATGGTTATAAAGATTCGATGAGACTGAGTGAGTGGTGTTTGACAAAGTAGACTAACCTAACCCAAATTCTTAACTAATAAACATTTTTACACCAGTTAAATTGTTTACAAAGATAAAAATATTGTCGTATGGTTACATCATCATTTAAATGTATTATTTCACTAACAGCTGATAGCTTTGAATCTTCAACAGCTAATTACATCAAATCTTTGAAGTCGTGTGGGGCGGAGCCCTAAAGGAATTTCGCAAAACCATTTCTTAGTGAGCACCTATGGGCAAAGAGGAACGGCCATTCCAAATTTCAACCCTGTAGGTCGTATAGTTTTGGAGATTTGTTGTTTCCTAGATTCGTATTTTAAGTGTTCCATAAGAATAACATTGTAACGAAATTTTGAAGTCGTGTGGGGTGGAGCCCTGCAGGAATTTCGTAAAACCGTTTCTTAGTGAGCATCAATAAGTGAAAAGTAACGTATATACCAAATTTTAATCATGCATGCTCTCTACTTTTGGAGATTCGTTGTTGCTTTGGTTTGTATTAAAAATCCCCCCATAAGAATAACATTGTAACAAAATTTTTAAGTCTTGCGGGGTGGAGCCCTGACGGAATTTTGCAAAATCGTTTCTTAGTGAGTGTTTTTGAGCAAAGATGAACGTCCATGCCAAGTTTTAAACCCTCTAGACCTTACAGTTTTGGAGATACTCTGATACGTGAGTGAGTGGTATTTGACAAATATATAGTACATATTACTTTTATTTAGAGATAATATTTAAGAGTAGAATTAACTATAGTACGGTATTGTGCATGTTGCTTTTCCAGCGTCTTTAAAAGAATCAATGTAGCGGAAACGGATAGTGTTACAAAAATACCTCGGATAAAAATTTTTAAACACTCCCTCTTACAACTTCGTCGCGGACACTCTTTCCTTAATCAAAGATAAAAAAAAACTTCTTTCCCTGCTACATTTTTTGTCAATAACCAACAAGAAATAAACATTATCTTAGTTTCACTAATAATATTAATTAATTAATGCAGAACATTTCTTTGGCATCATAGCAATAGAAAACAAAATTAAAGATATATCCTATATGCTGTATGTGCTTCAGCATGAGTGATAGTTAAATTATTGCTATTAATTTAAAACAAATAAATCACCTTCCGTGACAATGCCGAGGGGTTTTGGTAATTTTAATTTGAGTTATATTAGTATTATCATAAGATAAAAGGTTAGTGTACATAGTCAATGATAATTGTAAGTGTAAAAATGATTCTATCACCTTTACACATATATATGAAGTACTGTTGTAATTGAAGCAAACAATTCATGTTCTTCAAATGGCGAATAATATTCTATTTAGAGACTGGCACATTTTTTCGTTTTCTTTCACTTCGGTCCGTGGTATAAGTGAACGTCGACGTAGAACAAACAACTCACAACTTAACTATCAATCTCAACCCTTATAATTATATACAACTGCCTCGGCCGCTTAAAATCTGCCAACCAATCCCAAAACGGGTGTTCTCACGTCAAACAATAAAGATCTATCGCACTAGGGCCTTAAAGGGTCTGGAGGGGCTAAAGGAACTACCTAAGGAGGTTGTAAAATTGTGGGAGGTAGGCTAAATCATTCCACACAGACCATCAGTAAATTATTACTTTCTTAATACTCTAAAATATTTCATCTTCGGAAGTTACAGTAAGCACCAATAGTGCCATCAAATTTCAATTAACTTGAAACATAACAACGGTAACACAATGAAAAAATACATATTTAAAAAAAACTAATTCAAACTATAAATCTTTTTTAACTTAAACTTTTCCAGGAATATTGGGGTGGGGGGTTGATTTAAACTATAAACAAAAAAATCACATAAAATGTAAACTCATAACAAACACGGTCAAGTAGCAGATTGGATGCAACTAGTAAATGTGTTGCTCGAAATCGAGCAATTTAATCTGCACTATCCCATGACATAATTAATTTGTTGTTTATTTTTAAATTATTTGTTATCTGTGGGGTGTTCCACACAAATCCAATATTGTGATTATTGCCAAAAACCACTTATATACAGCTGTTAAATTAGCAGATGTTTAAAATGCTTTATTTAATCCCAAAGCTTTTTAATTAGAAAATTTGAGATTTCAACGGTGAATAGCGCTTTTGTTTTCAGTCCGATTCTCACCAGCTTTTAGCGGAAACAACTAGAGAAGACCTATCCAACGACACCAAAAGCTTGAAATCGGTTAAAAATTGTAGAAAGAGTTCTCTACAAAAAAAAAAAAAAAAAAAAAAAAAAAAAAAAAAAAAAAAAAAAAAAAAAAAAAAAACTTAGAGCATTAATTAAGGACTAGTGGCTCATAGGGGCAAAAGCCCCTAATCATAAAATTAAAATAGCATGAACCAAAGCGGATCACCAATTCTTCACTATGAAAGTTTCCAGAAAATTTAATTTTAATTTATTTTAACAATACCGTTTAAACAGGATATTCGCCCCCAAAGCACTCTTTATACAATCCTGTGCTATTAGGCCACTCGTTTGTAAATATGCTCCACTCTGTCTGTTGTTAAACTTATATCGATCTATGAAAAATATTTTTTGCAAGAAATCATAGTCCCTTTAAGCTATGACGGCTTTTTAATAGAACATAGAAAATCGGGAATGAGAAAAAAACATGACAGATGTTCAGCACCCATTTTAGAGTCAATTAACTTTCAATATTTTGTATCATATCTATTTCATTGTCTTGTTTGTCCTAAAATTAAATGGATTTTAGCTCCTGTCAGATTTTTTTATTTTTTCTTCACCAAGTTTGAACACAGCCCCTAAAAATAGATCATCTTCATTCACTGTTAATATTTGTCCCTCCATTTCAAAATTAATGATTTTGTGTAAACAAAGCACGTTTTTTTTTTTTTTTTATCACCATACATGGAGAATCTCCTAGGAGAAGATTTCAGAAGATAATCTTTCTTAATATCTTTCTTTCCGATTTTGTTATAAAGTTTTTACCCTGCAAAAATTTTCCCTAGTATGTAGGACAAACGACTTTTATTTTAACTCTCTCCTATAACTCTACAATCTATGAAATAACCAAATGGTTTCTGGGAAAATTCAGCTAACAGAATACCAACCTTTCGTTGACTGATATACTTAAAGTTTCAATTAATGCATCATCGTCACTCAATATGATCATTTGATCCTTTTCGTCATAAAGTAAAACCAAAACCTTGTTCACTGTAATTTAGATAGGCGTTTCTCAAACCAAAATGCATTGCCCATTGCGTCCCCATCACGAACAGAATTTATTTCATAATTCGCATACAGGCTCAGTTTTTTACAATTTAAATTATAATAACATAACAGTAAAAACCACAGTCCATTTTTATTAGTTTTTAGGGTTGGTCATTACCAACCCTAAAAACTCCTAGTAGAAATTTTTGTTGCTCAAAGCCTCAAAAGTCTCATTATAGTATTACCATTCCAGATACATTATGTCATTTGGTTATTAATAGTATTCTTCACTCAATAGGAGTATTATCATCTGTCCCTCATTTTAAAATAAAATCATAAGTTTTATTATTTTTTTTCATAAAGTTTTATCCTGGATCAATTATACAATATAATTATACACAGAAGTTCGCATAAAGAAAACAAATGACAAAAGAAATAACATTAACGGGTTTGCACCAATAATTAGGGTTTCACCCTAACAACTGAAAGTCTGTGAGAAACAATACCTAGATTTTTTAAGTCGCTGTTAATAGTTAAAATAATTAATGTGACTATATACAAATTTGTCCAATTATTTCACATTAGAACGTCTTGAGGAAGACGTGGTTTCAATCTTCTGTTAGCTGTCCTCTGGCCTATTTGAAAAAAGACTGCTCCTGATGACTGGCCCCGGGTATTTAAAAAGTTTGTGCTCAGTTTTGAAATAAAATTTGACATGTTTGGCACTTTAAGCTCTTGATGGAGTTGACGATTTCTAACAAACCAAGGGGAATTGGTTGCAATTCTTAGGAACTTGTTCTGAAATACTTGAAGTTTATTCAATTTAGATTTTGGAAGGCAAGGCCCCCATATTGGAAAGGCATAAGTTAGAAGTGGCCTAAAAATACTTTGATAAATTAGTAAAGCATATTTAATTTTAAGAGAAGATTTTCGGTTGATAATAGGAAACATTTGTGCCAATCATGAATTTGCTTGGTTTAATTTTGAATTTATATGCTGCTTATAATCATAAGTTTTAATGTACACAAAGCAGACTGTTTTCGAATCCCCGAGCTATGGAGGACTTTTTACGCTATTTTTTATTTTCTTGTATCTTTATGGAAACGCCGATAATTTTCCCTCATGCATGGGACCGAGACCTTTAATTCGAGACCCTTACCATCTTCCTGCGAGTTGCAAAATGCTCTTAATTTTACTCAAAAAATTTCGCTCAAAGTATTATATATATAGATTGCTTCTCTTTTGGGATGAATTATATTATCATCTTCACTCAATGTTATCATCTGTGTCTCTTTTTAAAATTAAACCATAACACATGTTTTAATGTACACAAAACAGACGTTTTTCGAATCCCCATGCTATTCTTATGGAGGACGTTTTACGTGATTTCTCATTTCCTGTTAACATTATGGACTCGCCGATAGTTTTCCCTCGTGTATGGGACCGAGACCTTTAATTTGAGACCCCTCCCATCTTTCTGCGATTTGTATAACGCTCACAATTTTGCTCAAGAAATTCGGCTTACAGAATTATATATATAGATAGATAACGGTTTTAATAACTTACTAGTATACGTGTTGCTCGAAATTGAGCAATTTATTTAGATACAATACAAATGTTACTTATAGTTTTAAATCAATTACATCCAACCAATCAAATAATATTGTGAATATCTGTAATCACAAAAACCTACATGTATTTACAGCTGAACAATAACAGATGTTTAAAATGGTTGATTAAATCAAAATGGTATTTTAATGGGAAATTTTGAGATTTAACTGGTGGATAGCGCCTTTATTTTCAGTCCGATTCTCATAGGTTTTTGGCGGAAACAACTACAGACAAAGCCGTATCCAACGACACCAAAAACTTGAGAATCGGTTGAAAATTGTAGGAGTAGTTCTCAAGACAAAAAACCCCTTAGCGTATTAAATAAGATATTAAGATAATAGCGTATTAAGTATAGATGTTATTTTTCAGAGAGTCCAAGTCAGCTGTTATGTTTCTAAGCCAAACCTATGCCTTGTTAAACTTAACAGTTTTCAAGTAAATTGATAAATAACAACTGTTACAAATAATATTACAAAAGTGGTACACAATGTGTTTACTACAATGTATGTGCTACAATGTGTGTGGTACAGAGTGTAAAATTACCAGCTAATATGCAACAGTGAAATAATAAAATAAAATAATAAAAATAAAAAAAAAACAACGACAACAAACCAAAAGGCTTTAGTCAAAGCAATGTTTATTACCAAGGATAAACAAACCATTCCTCCCCATTCCTCCATTTGGTCTTCCTATATAATGGTCACTCCCACGAAGGATCTGGTTTAAAAGGGAAACGGACACTGTGCCAGCTCATCGTTATCGGTCGGGGTCATAAAAAATGTCAATATCCATCTCGCGGCTACTGAGCCAGTTGCCAGGTAGACCCGCATTGGGGTTGGGGGAGAGAGAGGACGACGCCGACGCTGGGAGAGGGGCCGGATGGTCCAGTGTAATACGTTTCTTAGAACCCGTGCCCGTGGCTAAACAATGAGGGAAGATGATTTCAATGATTTAAAACTGAATGTAACTTTTGTATTGTATCAAAATGAATTGCTCGATGTCTAGCAACACGTGCACTAGGGATTACTTAAAGGATCATTTATAAACAGCTGTTATTATTAAATTATTGAGGGAATAAAAAAAAAGATTAGTAATAAAAAACTAGACTATACTATAGACTTGTGAACGAGCTAAACTTTACAGGGAATGAACGCAGTGAACGAGCTCACCTGAAGGGCAAAATATTTCTCATGTTGGCATTGCGAAGCATGCCGGGTCAGCTAGTATTAATTAATTAAAGATTACGAAGAAATAAGACTTTTTCTCGTGTAGACTTGTATTTATATTATTTTTATACCAGAACTAAGTAATTTGCAAAGTGTAAAAACTTTCGAGCCGCTTTATTTTAATCTGGAAAACTTGCGTCTAGTCTCACTTCATTTACGCGTATTATATTTCATTACTTTATTTTATAATGATTTTATATTAGAGCTTGTATAAAATTTTGTATGACTCATACTTGTTTAAATAGTTTTTATAAATAAACAATTTTTACCTTTAAAATGTTATTTTTATTCTTTGGTATTTTTTTTTTTTTTTGTGATAGAAAAATTAACCAAGCAGACCACTTATCCTCAAGGATGGGAATTTGATACGGTAATTTTTCAATTGTATAGTACTGTATTAACTGAGTAAACAGCAATTATATAAGTAAAATATTGTATTTATTTTTCATTCTAAAACAGAAAAAAATTGGAATATATATGAACTTAAACGTTTTTCTTTAAAAAGTTACATGATTTACATTACTCTCTATTTGAATCGTGTGTAAATTTATACTAAGGCTCGCTGGTTTTAGATGTGTCATCATTATGTCTGCATTAAATGGATCAACAGACTCAACAGAATCAACAGACTCATGTAGTCTTGTTTTTCATTATTACAGTATAATGACAGTTGCTTGTACATTTACAGTAATCTTATTTTTGTTCAAGATAATTTAAACGATTTCATTAATCAAAGCTTTGTTCATAATCATAATACAAGATATGGTGAAGACCTGCTTAAACCGAATATTAGAATTGATAAATATCTCAAGAGCTATAAGTATCAAGAAATTCTGCTTTTAAACAAGTTGCCACTTAATGATATTCTATTACCAATAGAAAGAAATTTTTTAATGTTATTGCCAAGTGGCTTAAGAGTAGAGTTTCTCATACAGTGGATGAATCTTAGCACTGTACATATACAGACATTCAATATACTGATGTTATGAAGATTTGACAATGCCCTTTGTATATTAAAGGCAAATGAACTTCTTGATTCTCAATTAATCAGCTGCTAAAAAAAAAAATAAGTAACTTTAAACAATTCAAGAATCAAAACGTATTTATGCTAATTGTTTAGTTTTTATTCCATCAACTGAAGATTCAATAGTATAACTCTGAATTATTTTTTCATTCCATTAAAACAAAAATTTATTATAATTACAGTATATACGTTTTTGGTACTATCCATAATAAACCAAATTCTTTTGAGCTTTTGCTCTTCTACTGCATTTAGACAAATACCTCTTGTTTTTACAATCAGCTGTTTGAAGGGTTGTAAAATAAATTTATAAGAGTTTTTAAATTTCGATTTTTGTAATATGAGGAAATAAGTTGACGTTAAGTAAATGAAATCAGCTAAAATAACAAAGTTTTTCTTTTATTTGATACAAACTGCATGTAATTCGGTCCAGTAGAAGTCTCAGACAAACTGTCCATAGCAGTGAATAATTTTACTTTTCCCCATTTTTATAAGATAATTTTCATTTTTGACCAATTTAACGTAAATCCTTTTTAAATACATTAAAACCTGGTAGTGAAGGACAGAAAAATAGTATAGGAACACTAATATAAGACAAACTATTAGGACACTAGTAGGAACAACTAGTAGGCAAACTAATAAAGGACACAGCGGTTGTGAGGGTTGTTTTGGCACATCCCCCAGGTAAATTGGCCCCTCAGAAGAACTGTCCAAAGGTGTTTTTTACCCTACGGTTTTATATGGATATTAGACTGCACAGCGTAAATGCTGTGGAGGAGCACAAGTCCCCTAGTTAGATTAAATTCAATTTTTTCCGACTTTTCGTTCATAGCGGCGAAACTACCGATTTTCGTATGTTTGGAAACAGTATCATTGAATTCCTCAGGTGTGAAAACATACTACCCAGACCAATTAATTGTAAGAATCAAGCAAGCGGTTCCTGAGATATGAATTAAATTGAATTTTTCCGACTTTTCGTTCATAGCGGCGAAAATATCGATTTTCGTATGTTTGGAAACCGTTTCATTGAATTCCTCAGGTGTGAAAACATACTATTCGACTCATTAATTGTAAGAATCGAGCAAGCGGTTCCTGAGATATGAATTAAATTGAATTTTTCCGACTTTTCGTTCATAGCGGCGAAACTATCGATTTTCGTATGTTTGGAAACGTTTCATTGAATTCCTCAGGTGTGAAAACATACTATTAGACTCATTAATTGTATGATTCGAGCGAGCGGTTCCTGAGATATGAATTAAATTGAATTTTTCCGACTTTTCGTTCATAGCGGCGAAACTACCGATTTTCGTATGTTTGGAAACCGTTTCATTGAATTCCTCAGGTGTGAAAACATACTATTACACTCATTAATTGTAAGAATCGAGCTAGCGGTTCCTGAGATATGAATTAAATTGAATTTTTCCGACTTTTCGTTCATAGCGGCAAAACTATCAATTTACGTATGTTTGGAACCAGTATCATTGAATTCCTCAGGTGTGAAAACATACTATTAGACTCATTAATTGTAAGAATCGAGCTAGCGGTTCCTGAGTTATGAATTTAATTGAATTTTTCCGACTTTTCGTTCATAGCGGCGAAACTATCGAATTTAGTATGTTTGGAACCAGTATCATTGAATTCCTGTTGCGCCATTTTACCCATAATAAACTCGCTTTTCTCCCTAGAGATAAAAATTACTATTTATACAGGGATTTTCAATTTACATAAAATAACCATATTAATCGTGAAACGCAAATGAGCACAGAAACCCCGCTTTTCGCCATAGTGATAAAAATTACTATTAACAGGGATTTTCCCACAATTTAAATAACAACATACCGTACCTAACATTTATTTTTAATTTTAAATGAATTAGTAACAACGTGGCAGCAAAAGATAAGGAACAGGACGACCATCGGCGCACCTCGACCCTGCCCCTCCGAGGGTCGACGGTAATCCGCAGTGGAATGTCCTGACCATCGGCGCAGCTCGACTTCTCCCGCAAACTATAATTCCTTTTGGAAATTGAATTTATTATTTTACATTTTCAACAATATAATTGATCAAATGTCGTAACGTCTATCTTCACTTCCATGATGTAAGTAAAAATTAGTTGTTTATAATAGAATACTGTACTACTATCTCCTATGATTGGATTGTTTTTTGAAGAATCACATTATAAACTAAATAATATTCACAGATAATTGAGTTTTTGTTTTTAATTTAGAATCTTGTATGAGATCAGGTACTGGTCCAAGACTGATTGACACTTTCTTCTTTTCATTTTTCATTTTTCTACCTAGCCTAGCACAATTTTGTCTCCCTACCAAGAACCATAGTTAAACCTATCGATCTGAATATAGAACTGCAGTCCGCCATCTTGATTCTAACCAGTCGGTCTGAAGATGGCGTCATGGAACGCCGAAATATATTACCTGTATGTTAATGTAATTAAATGAAGTGTTGTATGACGAAAATTGTGTTTTTAATTTAATGATATAATTGACAAAGAAGGTTACAAAAAGCATAATTGAAACCTCTACAGTCTACACAATCGTAATTGATCATGAATCAGACAAATAACTGTAGCAGATATGTTACTAAACAAAAAAACTGCTAAATAAATAAGCAGTATAAGAAAAAGTAATGACAGCAGAATGACGAATGATTGTACAATTCAAACAATCTTAAAGCACGTGTTTACTAAACTATGCTAAATTGAAACAAATATGTCCATAGTTTACTTTAACCTTCTAGCCCCTCAAATTATTGAGTAAAATTAACGTTGGTCGTGTGTGCGTAACTCGGCTTAAACTCGTCAAATTTAAACGATTTATATCTCAAACGTAAGACCGTATTTCACTGAGGTTCTTAGACCATAAAAACCATGCACCTCATTTGGAACTCTACAAAAAGCAATCTTAAAACATGACTCCAAAAAGAAACTCCCATATGAGGAGTGCATGTGGAAGAATATCTTTTGCGTATAAGTTGAGTTATGCGAAAGGTGAAAGTATGCTGATGTTGTTTGCGTCATCTTCATGTGAATACCTTTAATTTTTAACATAAAACTTTCAGATCGGTGAAATATAACTGCCGGATGGACTCGGAAACGAGTTTATGAATTCTTTCAATCTAAAATATATTATTTGTTAATATTGGGGTTTAGTAACTTACTTTTGGTTTGTTTGTAAATACTCATCCTCATTATAATTTATTATTTTACGTTCAAAAGCTGGAATCAAAAGTGGTTCTATAAGATCTCTTTGTCCAGATTCCATCTGCTACTACGGTCAGCAACAGAACGCCCTCTTTGTCAATACTGTACCTCCACGATCCCTTGCGAGACTTATTTCTTCTTCAGCAGCCTTTTCATTTCTGATAGCGCTGTTAACTGCCATCAGTTTGCTACTTTTTTATTGGTGGTTTGGTAATAAGCAAAGAAATTTTCTTGTTCTTAAGCTCATTTCATTTGTCTTACACGAAACTATATATAAAGCACGATTTTGTATTGTTTTCAAAAACTCAATTACAAGATTACTTTCCCTACTAACTTTTGCAAAGGCAATATTTAGGTAAGCTATACAGAAGCAGAATTGTATGTTACGAGAGTAAAACATTTAAGGGAGCTTCATCCTTTGATAATATAGATTAATAGGTTACAACTAACTGTGGATGTTGCCTAACGGGCTTCTGTTCGAATCCAGCTTTCCGCTGGTTTCCTTTCAAACCGACTAAATCTTTCGCCTTAAAAAATATTCACGGGCTGAAAATGTACCTCTTTTCGGTCTGTTTCTCGGTATAAAAATTTTACCATGATTATTAATAAAATTGCTCACTAAGTCTTAATTTATCATAAAAATATTTACATCATCTTCTACTAATACCTCACCTCTTTCTGTTAATTTAATGTTCTGTAAATTACCTCTAAACAGCTCAAAATCTGACACTGATTTATTGGGCTCACGCAATACATTATTTATCACCCTATTTGATTACCATTTAAAGATTGATCCAATTTTTCCAATATGCCCTATTACAAAACTATGAACAGAGACGAATATTTTAACTCCTCAAACGTTCAAATTGGTCCAGAAATAAGTGAAAAGTTGTGTTAAAAAAACTGCTTCACGTATTACCGTATATAGATAGGTACATAGATATATATAGGTGCATGTAGGTAGATGTATATAGGTGCAGAGATACATATATTGATAGATGGATATTTATTTGTCGTAGAATAGGATGCAGAAAACCGGGTGACATTATCTCAGTTCGTTTGTGCACGAGAGCTGAAGGAAGCGAGTGGTGCGTACAGAGTAGATATAACGGACCCGTAGAGTAAGTGGACCTCTTTTCCAATATATAACGTATTTAATATAAAACGGCTCATAGAGCCTATGGCCCTATTTTATAATTTTATTTAATATTAATTGGAGAAGGTTCATAGACTCTATGGCCCTATTTTATAATTTTATTTAATACTATTTTGAAAAGGTTCATAGACTCTATGAGCCAGTAGATGCTTTGGACCAATATACTTAATTTAAATGGGTTCATAGGCTCTATGACCCTCTTAAAAATTATTAAATATTACTAGGGTTCATAGAGCCTATGATCGGTAGAGTAAGTGGCCCCATGTTATATTTTATTTAATATTAAGAAGGGCCATAGAGTCTATGAACCAGTAGAGCAAATGGACCTCCTTATATATTAAATATTATTAAAATGGGGCCATAGAGCCTATGATCGGTAGAGTAAACGGGCTGTCCCCCCCAGTTACGGATGGTTAGTCCTTGTGATAAATCTCACCAGAAATCCTGGCCGGGAGAATGATGCATCAAGGCTGCTCGATCTTAAAGGCGTGACATTTTAGCGTTTGTGAAAAATCAAAAACAGAATATACGAAACTAAATAGGGTCATTTACTGTAATTATTAGCGGTTTCAAAATACCGAATGATTTGTTTCTTACCTCTAACTAAAAACCCTGGCTGAACTAATATGTCGTTTTCTATGTTTTCTTGGAGGTGGTCGTGTTCTCAATCACAGTGTTCGATTCAGAAAGTTAACCTCTATCTCTTCTTCAAACTGCTTTTATTGTGTTTTCTTTCTGGATTTTGATGACTAAATCGTTTTAGTTTCCTGATGATTTGACTCTCAGGTCAGTGTCCCAGCCGAATTAAATCGCTAAGATGACATTGAAGTTTGAAGCGCCTGCCCCTAACAGTATAGACTGCCCCCCGACTGTCGTGCACTGCTGCCTACATCACACGGACTGACGATGGTCACCACTAGGTGCCTTCTTGCCTATCACACATATTTCCCCCGTTACATTATAATCTAATCCTACCTAATATAATATTACCTAATCTTTTATCAACTTAGTGTAGCAATTGTGCTAAACTTGAGGCGAGAGAGAAGGAAACGTCTAAAATACAAAAGACTTTATACATACCATTATTTCAATTTATCTTTTTGTAGCAGAGAATGGGTGAACCGCTAGTTTTATATATAAAAGAAATTGTTAGTATCTTTAAATCTGTGAACGTCTTTTACGCACACGAGTACTGCAGGACTAATTTAGCTGAAGGTTTGTTCAACTTTATTCGATATACTGGAAGTAAGAATAATCGGCCTATTCCCCATCTTCAAATAATTTAAGGCTCCGCCCAGTGGCATTGTTAGTCCCAATGTTATTCTTATGTAACAAAATATTTTGATATGTTAGATAACTAATTGGTTATAAATCCCGCATCATATGTTGTAGAACAGGTTCAATTTAAGAACAATAGTGTTATTTTTACTTTGCTTGAGTTTATTATTTTAATGCAAAAATAACGCTACTTTAGCTCATAGCCTAATAAAAATGTTCAAATATAACTTAAAAATGCGTTATGATGCCACTCCACCTTTCCTCTTCTACTACGTTGACTTGTCATTATGTAAGCTATGATCTGACTCCAAGCACTGTTACTGTGCTTTTACCAAGAATCATCAACATGTAAGCTATGTTGTCACCCTAATCCGTGGTTTTTTCTATAGATCTACGTGTGTGCGCTCGCTGTTTTCTTGTCCAATACCAGTTTTCTCCAAGGTTAGGCGTTCAAAGTCTCCTTCTCTTTGCGTAAAACTTCTCTAATTGATTGCTACTGACTCTAATGAAGTTGTTCTATTGAATGGTTTACTTCAATACTCAATAACTACAAGCTTGCGGTTTTTAATTAACAAATAGTTGTTTACAGGACAACTTACAGTGTTTCTTCTTCACATGAACGTTGGACGTTTTGAAGCCACTTTCAAAGTGTAGGCATTGCGATATTTTAAACATGTGGTACATTTTTATTAAATGTATCTATTTTTTGTTTCTAGGGTTTTCTTAGAACTTTTAATATGTTAAAGAACTCTTCTTCGACAACTATAATTAGGCTATTATGTGTTTATTGAAGATATAGCAAAACTAATTAATACTCTTATTTCAAGTTGGTGGTATTGTCCCAAATCATAGTTGTAGGGACTAAACCGTTTTTAATGCACAGCTTAATTGAGTTCCATCCGGAATGTAATTACAACAAATATGTATTAAGTAGTCTTTGAGGCTCTCACTGATTCCATTTCTTCGGATCTCATTAGTTTATACTAAGAATCACATCATAAACGTGATATACAAAACGCACGTTGATTTCATTTTCATAGTATGAGTAATAGCCCATTGGGAATTGAAAAAGAAACATGTAGGGTATTAATTATCTAAATGTAATCGAATTCATTGTTAGTAAAAGCCATCGTAATAATTTCCAACTTAAACTCATGTATGACTTAACTTTTTATTCATGTAGCCTAATGAACAAATTCTAAAGAGTTAAATTGGCTTTTTAGATTTGTTTACTTTGTTTTTTATCTCATCGTCAAGGATGTTTGCAGTGGGCCTATAGTTGGAAAACTGAATCATATACTGTACATTATCAGTTATGGAGTAAATATATATTTATCGGGCTTAGTATAGTTTATTTACCGATTGCCAAGAGAATAACTTACAGGAAACTCGTAGCGTTTTAAACTACGGCCTGCGCAGCGCTACCATGCCTCACACTCTCTTACTCTTTTTGCATCCGCCTATCTGATAATTATTGCCCAATAACTATTCTGTCGAAATGTTCACAGCGTGGGCGCGGTGACGCTAGAAAGGAACGCGGTTGACCTTGAACTGACCGTGGCCTTGAAAATCACACTGCTACCGACACCGTCCGGCTGATCTGTCACTTCCGTCGCGTAACTCGAGCACTTCCGGCGCGTCGGTCACTGATACGGCGCCATCATGTGTGACTTTAAAGGGCCCAGCAAAAAATAATTAGGTTTTTAAAAATTCAACTCCAGTTTCCAAATTAAAACATATTGCCAACTGTCCACAGGGGAGAGTCTTTAAGAGTCATCCTCACCCCTGGGCCAGTAGCCCATTGTTGCGCAGTCGGCAATGTTAACCACACGGCTTTTATGCTAAAACATGGTATTTTATTCCCCTGTTTCGGACGCCGTTTCTCAACCTATTTTCTTTAAACTTGGCAAGTGTTTAGTTGAATAGTTATATTAGGCCCCTCATTCCTTGAAAGTTTAAAAATCGTAGCTGAAAAATGTGTCTAATGTGAACTAACAACCGAGTAAGTCTCCTATTCAAACTGTATAATTAGAGGTATAGTCTCTACTCGTAGTTGGTATCTGGTAGACAGCCGCGCCCGGTAGTTTGGTGTGGCCTACATTCTACCCCTTCCACGTCACCCCCGCCCATTTGTGCCTACGGAGACAAAACTGACTGACGTCCAAGGTCCAAGGTCCTTGAAAGGTTATGATTGATCCAAGCAGGTGGCGGTCATTGTTTAGACTCCCTTGACCTTTGCTTCGGAAGTAAAAGAGCTAATGGTTCTTTCTTGCTTCCGTATTCGTTTTCATAATTAATTAAATTTGCACATGTCGGAATTAAGAAATATATATTCTTGTAATCCTGAAAATTAAAAAAATTAACTCATTCAGGCGGTACCAATTAAAACGACTTCTTGTGTGTTAAGCCTACACTTCAGTTACATTTATAACTAAGTTACAAAATTAAAACCGATTATATGATTTTGTTCTTAACGAAAATGTTAGTAATCAATTGTAAGCTAATAACTTAATAATAGCTTTAATACATAAAATAATTGGAAGTGTTTTAGCATGTTTACATCGCTGAGGGCCTGTCCGTGTTATTTTATAATGTTTGATTTGCTGTCTTTTTTTACTAGTAGGCCTATTCTTGACTACAATGTTAAATTTTACATATTTTATGTTCTACATGCGATTTATATTAAAAATTAACATAATTTTGAAAACTTAATACAGAAGTGAAGTCATTTTAAGCTCATTTAAATTTATTACCATGAGTTAAAAAAATAACATTTATTTGGAAAGGGTTAGAAAACTAGGTACCATGGATCTATGGAATGTAATTGTCTGGATACAAGACTAAATCCACATAGTATATGTACAGTAGTTCCAAAAATGTCCAGGGGATACACTTTATATCAAGCGTATATTCAGTTATATCAGCGTTCAATGATTTATTCAATGATATCATAAATTACCCTATGTAATAATTAAGGGTGATTATGCAACATTCTCTGGGATAAATTTTACACAAGAATTTAAACTATTTTAAGGACAAACTACAAATATAGTACAACAAATATCCAGTGGGAATCAGAGCATGCATTCTGTTGCAAAACAAGAACTGGTCGGGCTGGGCAGCCATGGTGTAGTATGCAGAGGTTTACAAGGATTGCTTGATTTTTCTTAAACTTATGTAATACAATTTGTGATAATTTTCCAATAATAATCACATTTCAAGTCCAAAGTTAAACTTCAAGATTCAGATGTGCTTTTGTAACCAAATATATTTTAATATTTACTTACTAAACAGTGTATATAATACACACTACTATCTTTGTAATGTTGTACTTTAAATTAAGCCTTTAAACTTAATGTGTATAATGTAATGGGTTAACGTGTTTAAACAATGACATTTTACTTTTTGTCTTAAAAAAAAAAAAAAAAAAAACAGTTTACCACAGAAAATGTCAAAGTTATGGAGTAAACCCGAGGACATTGTAGCTCTAATATAGTTCTGTATGGTAAATGACAGAATTGTTGTCGGTCATGAACCCTGATCAATTATTTTTTAGCAAATTTGCCAAAAAGGTAATTCAACTGTTGTTCAAATTCACTGTTTGGCTATCGCCCTGATCGAGTTCGACTCGTCCACAACACAGTGGGGTCAGCAGTGTTTACACGACAAGACACAAGCAGGGCCGACGACCTGGTATCTGTGACCTGCATTATGTAACGCTACGGAGGCAGGTTAAGAAGCTGGGGAACGAGATAGGCGCTAGAGGTCACGAGACTTCTACAGCTAAGTGTTAAGGAAGTTCCGATCTGCTTATACGAAACTGCAAAATTGTAGAGTTTTTACTGTGACATAACAATGGGAGAGGAAGCGTGAAGTCTCGCGGGTGAAGGATCCGCGGGATGAAAAATAACGCATTTCCTATTTTGGGGACGAAATTATCAATGAACAAAATTTAATTTACCTAGCATAAAGGAAAGTTGGAGAATTCGTGATTATTCACTGAGCTAGTGCGTGATGGCTTTGTCTTGAAATGAATGAATTTTATTTATTTAAAAAGTTATACATAAGTGTGATACAAACGACCCATGCGCTGCAAGCACGCGTGGGTCAGAAAAAATATAATTAATATTTATATTGTCCACGTGAAATTACATTTCAGCAGTCCTTGAAGAATAAAATAATATTCTATTTCTTAATACAGAAAACACTTCACTGACATGGAAAATTAATCAGTCATAACACAAGGCTAAAAATAATAATACAAAATAAATTAAAACTCTTTTTGGGGAGAAATTAAATACCTCCATGAGACAAAATATCGTGCGTAATACTAACTATGCCTACTTGATACGAAGTATACAAAGTATAGTAAAAATAAGAATAGAAAATGGAAGTTACGAAACATTAAATTACAATAATACCATCTTTGATTATCTTTTTGATTGAAGGTTTGAATGCTCTATTGTTCAGATTAAAATCTATATGTTTGCTACACCTAAATGGTGGTTGATTTGTAGTGGAACTGGTTTCTGCTGGTCTGTTTGAAGCTATTATTGGTACAGTTAACTGGATCAAACTTGAACTTCTTGTAAGTCTGTTTTTTTTTACTTTGACAGAGAAAAGATGAAAATATGTTTTAAAATAGTTGAAGATACTTAATAAATAAAGTTTTAAGAATTTCAATCTATATATTAATAGGCAAGCATGTTTCGTTTCCTCCTTTTTTCTCAGCTCGTGTGCATCGTAGGAGAAATCCACGCATACCGTTACAAAGGTATAGTCCTGTAGATGAGCAGAATCCCATTCTTATTCACATCAGACTCCAGGTCTACGCCCTACACGCTTTCAAAGTTTCAATGTTAATCTTATGGGAGAAGGATAATTGATTAAATCATTACACAGCTGATAACAAATTTTTAACAAATCAGAATAAAAAACCGATGTTACAGTTATGAACATTTTAAATTTAACAGGCTCAGGGTGACGAGATTTTTTTGGTCGAATTTCGACCAGTGGGCGATCTCTAGTACATTTAATTGAATAAATAATGGTTCAGCTGTGTCACTTTTTTATCCACTTAAGTTGTTTTTAAAACAATCATGCTTACTTTCACAACAATGCCCTGTTTACTTTCACGCAGTAACTAATGACTCTAGTTGACTAAATGAAATTACTAATGTTTTTATCCTAAATTTAATGAAATTTTTCTAAAGACCTGTGACAACTTTACATATTTTCAAATTACGTTAGAATGTTTGTATATATTATGTAGTCTTGTTTATTTGTAGATTAAACAATTCCTCAAAGTTTCTTTAAGATAAATATTTATATACTGCTAGACACCGGTTTCAAATTCTCAATAGTAAATTCCACGACTCTTAGAAATGATCTCATGCTACTCTCATACTAGATGTTTGTTGACCCACGGACAACACAATGCCTACAGCACAGATTTTCCAGACGGCCGTTGTCAGTCTACATCACTGCAACCCCCGGACTCCACGACCCCATCCTCCGCTCGGCAGGACCGCGGGTGGCTCAAGGCCGCGGCGCGGGGGCGGAGTCCCCCAGGGCCCAGTCTCGCGCCGATACTGTTCCGAGCATGACCACCGCCGCCGACATGGAGGATCGCGGCCAGTCCGGGGGCACCTTCAGGTCCACCTGCGCCCAGGTACATGCCACAACAATATCACCACCTTTGTGAACAATTAATGACATTAAATAAACGTCATTAAAGATTTTTTTATAAAAGGATTTTCTGTGAAAAGGGCTGTCACTCTTATATTTATTTTTTACATCACTTTTGTATTATACTTTGCTACAATATTATAATATGTATTATAACAAAGCAACAATGAGTAAACTAATGTGTAGAAATGCGAATTTTTTATGTATCTATTAATACGTTCTAGTGGAACCAATAACCAATCAGTGTCTTAAATAAATACTTTGATATCAACGCTAATTGAGTTTTGTAGTAGAATATCTAGAAAGAAATCGATTAATACCCTCATACATTTTTACAAATTTGGTTTAAGAACTCCTCAATTAATATTTTAAAAACCATCTATAAGGATGAATTGAATAAAATTAAAATCAATAATTAGTCTAGAGTTTAGGAGTAAAATCTGGGCGAACGATTGTTTACTGTACTTTATTCTAACCCCCAGAAATATAGATAGGTGTTTTTAAAATAGATTTTTTAATATTTAACATTTTAGGGACTTAGATGTGACTAAATACTGTGTATCATAAGTTTATTGTAACGTTATTAATTTTTAAATGGCAAATTATGATTGTTTAAAACAAGTTAACTAAACTTATAAAAAAACTTATAACTTAATAAATTCGTTTTGTTAAATTACAACTCGTGAAATAAAAATATTATATTTTCAATAACAATATAGTTATTTTTAGAATTATTAGTTACGTGATTTTCCTGTTGTTATTTAACTATTAACAAAAGCCTTCAGGCTAAAAACAATATCTCTCATTTCCGCCCAGACCGGTTAGGAGATCCCCGTGACATATGAATCCATATATCCTTCTACCATTTAAAGGCCCTTTAAAAATATGAAATGTGATTATTGTAACAATTTTCTACATTTGTTTATGTGCTATGGTTATTTTAATGAGTATTGAATGATGGAGTCTGGAAACGTTTACTTTAAAAATTTCGTTCTGTTGAAAAAACATACATGTGATGGCAGATATATACAATTGAATATTGAGGATGTAAACAAAAATCTTAGGTTGGTAATTACAATGTATACAGAACCGAATAAGTAGGGTCATCCTTATGGGGAAGTGAGAACGCCGCCCCCGAAACACAGATACAGCACCACCAAGACGTAATTTTTATTCAAGGATCCTGCTGATTGGTTGAATGGAAACTGATGGCTAGAATGATATTGCGGACGTTTATTAATGTTTTGATTTTTTGTAAACAAATACGCTCATTTTGACTTTTAAGAGGTAGATGACCGCTTCCTGTGACAATTAGGAGAAGTAATCCTAGCATCAGCGCTTTATTTTGCTCTGGTTTTCGGGGGCAAAACTAAGTTTTGTTTACATGGAATGTCCCTACTTATTTGGTTCTGTACACATTGGTAATTATGAATAATTAACAAAGTTTTATACAGTTCAAATTATAACATACTATTAAAAAACAGACCAAAACGTCAAAAAATCTTGTAAAAATCAGTATAAATTAAATAGACGCGTGGACATTCGTTATGAAAATAGTGTAAATGTAGAAAATATTTTATTTTTGTTGAATTTTGTTTGATGGCGGGCAGAAATAAACGAAAAGCCATTGAAAATCTAAGCTACGTGAATCATGAATCTTAATTAAATTATTTTGTTACCACCAACGAGTTAGTAATGTTGTTTACAACGTCCACATCTTGCCAATTACGTTTTATGCGTTCCTAATACTTTTTAAATTTTAGTTTTTTTTTAATTAGTTTTTAAAGAAATTCTTTCTTCATTTGAGATCTCATGACCCGAAATGATGTTTAATTATATAATTACGGCATCAAGGCAATGTATTTAAATGTGTGATCAATCACATTTTATAGGATCTTTTTATAAAAAAATTTGTTCAAAAACATATACTACAAATTATGTTTGTTAAAGGAAATTGTTACTCGTCTCGTCGCTTGTGTGTTGCACACACTTAACGATAATATGGTGTTAGCTATTTGCAGTTATATGGTATCTTCTTGAGTTGGTAAATTGTGGTGTTATAATATTTTTAAAACAGCATGATAGAATTTTATTGATATGATTCTAAATGGCTTTTCATGCACAGCCTACTACTGTATTGGAATGGAAGGAGATTTGTTTACGGAGAAATTTGGTAAATTTGCAAGTAATTCATAAAAATGTCTATGAATTGTAATATACTGGATTATTTCTGGATCCTCCACTGCCCTGAGGCACTAAGCTTGTGCTGGCATCTAAAGACAGTAATTTGCCGTCACGGCATTAAGTCACATAGCCAAATGTGACCGCTCGAGTTTGAGTCTGTAATGACGTCGGCTTAGGATCGAACCACGAACAACTACATGCTGTCAAGAGCTCTATCATTGAGCTGCCGTTCCCATAAATTTAATTTATAAGATTTCTGTAAACAGATAAATAATCGGTTTAAATAGCTCAAACCACTAACATCGGTGTCCTCATTTATTTAGGGGTGCAGTTTTATCAATGTCTTTCAGGTCATAACTGTCTTTGTTATGACCCTTTTACCGTTTTATGATGCTTTTAAAGTAAATTTTTCATTATTTATTTATTCTGTAAATATTTAAGTTTATACCGTATAAATTAAAATTTTACATGATGTTCCACTTTACCTCGTTGGCGTGTTGCCAAAACCCACGATGAATGGATGTTTCGTTCGTGTGGATGCTGTCCATTGTCAGTTAACGGTGGACGTCAGGTAGCGTTAACAAAAGGGATGACATTCGACATTTGCATTGAATGTTTTAATTCCGTGATGTCGAGGACCACAAATTGCTTTGATAAAATTTGCATAGTATTACCATGTGTATGTGTAAGCGGCCCCATCCAATTCCGTTTTTGTTTCGTTTCCATTCATTGTGACGCCCATTTGCTTGTTTATTGTAAACCTAAGGTTATTTTAGTAGAAAAACGATGTGGTATTACTTATGAACGACAGCATATTGCAAGAAGGTAAATAAATTGTTAAAGGCACTTAAGCCTAGATGACAGTATATAATGTGACTAAAAATAGATTAACTGTGAAAATTTTTTAAAAGTTAGATTTGAACGTCCAAAGCTCCATATATTTATATGAAAATTATTTCAATATATCCGTCTTTGTGATATTTTTAAAAAGGATTCTAAATATTTATTTGATTTCTTAAAATTTATATTTAAACATTATTATTAGGTCTTGCAATCTGGCCAAACGTCCCAGTGGATACTGTAAATTATTTAACCACAACAAGCTATGATGATCGGTGATTATTAAACTTCAACATAGGGCCATACATGTAGTTTGTAAAAAAAAAAAAAAAAAAAAAAAAAAAAAAAAAAATACATGTAGTTTTGTCAATTTTGTAAATACCATAGAAAAAGCATTTTTAACGAATACTGTATTGTTTTGAGTTCAAAACATTACATTATGGTCATAAAAATGTAAATATGTACTTTCTATTGTTTCTTTTTTAATTCAACTCAACACATTTAATAAACATTAGAACTCTTTTAGATGTTTTTACTAAAACTAATAAATCATTGTTTAGTAATTTGGTCAACAGCCATACCTCTTGATATTATCAGTGTTCCATAGTAAATTTCCTTATTTTTTTACTCTATAACAATTCTTAAAAATTTTGTCTTATATTCAAGCTTGCAAATTCACTATTTGTTAGACTAATAACTTATCTTAAAACCATTTCTTTGTTCATAATTTTAAGAAGCCATACCATTTATATAATGTTATCTGAACAAAGCTCAACGAACATGCAATGACTTATTTTTAATTTTCTTCAAATTACAATCAATATAAAAACATTTCACTCTCTCAATCGAATTCGTTTATCTTTTTATTAGAAAAAATACGGTAATTATTTCCATTTCGATGCGCAACATATATTGTCTAAACCCACTACATTTATTGCTTCACCTTTTAGAGTACTTTCTCAATCTTCTAACTTACTTGTATTTTCGGCATAATAAGCATAGCGTTTCCCACGGTTCCATTTTCTATTGCGTTATGGAACATAAAATACCGTTTCCATTGTTTATTATGATATCAATAATGGCGCGGTTTCCACATGAGCCACGGAGGGGGGAGGGAGGAGGATACGATGCATGCTGCTAGCCTAGGGCCCGCATGTGTTTGTTGTCGTACAAGGATATAGGCAATAGGCAATATCAGTACACGGACGTGTGGCAATGTCGACTCACGGCTCCACGCTCGCCGTATCCGTGTGGCAACGCTCCCGCCGTCCCAGCCACGGCGCATACTAATTCCTTGCTTGCTTCTGCATGTAATTTCCTTTATATTTGGAGCAAAGTTTGACTTTTTGCTATGTCTGAAGACTTTTTATGACAAACTCAAACATGAAACCAAATCTACTCTATGATAAATAAAAAAATTTTGGTCATAAAGTTTGCCTGAACAAATAACTTTATTATGATAAAATTTTACAGGTAACTAACTAACTCTTATTAAATGTAATTATTTAAATACAGTAATTTGAAATAATAAAAATATCACTTTCTATAAATACACTTTTTATTGATAAAAGAACATAGGAAAATGATATAACATAATTGATGTGTATTATTATGATTGAAAATAAAAATAAACAGCTTACAAATTTTTTACTGTGCAGTAGTTTGTATTTTTCAGCAGTCACATTTATTAGGGTGAAATCCATATAGAAGAAAAATCATATACAAAAAATAATAATAATGATGATAATATTTGCTGAAATACTGAAAATCTATGTCATAGCACGGGACATAACCATAATTTTAAATTAATTTTATTATAAAACTGTTAGTATTAGTATTTTAGCCAAGAGTATTCTACAAGTTCATTACAAACTTTCCTTTCAATTTCTTTCTAAACGCTGTTTAGGACATTTGAAATTAAAATGTTAAAACATAATACAAAAACCGAATGTCTAAAATGGTGTTGAATTAAATTATTTTCAAGAAAAAGGTATCGGGGTGGATTGACCGAAATGTCCCTGACGCTATACATTTTAAGTATGGCATAGTTGCTTATAACGATTAGCACAGTGTATCATAGTGCGAGACCTTGGCCAAGAAACCCCACCCTCCGCAATGCGGTGGCATTGCCTTTACTTCCATGATATTGTCACTCCTTTCACCAGATAATCAACTGATACAGAACCTTACATTGGGAAACTACACCTACAAATCAACAACAATACTTCCATGGTTGTGATTCCTTAATTATAGAACGGACATGCAATATTAAACAGTCAACAATTAACTGTGTGTTTATTTTTAAGCCATTAAAGTGGTAAAAGAAATAAAATGGTTGAAAATATTTCCACACTGTTAATTAGAATCTTACAGTTATAAGGTTATTTTAATTATATTAATCTTCATTCAAGAATAGGAATATATATAAAAATTAAGAAGACTAATTTCAACGATGACGCCATACACACTGCAGGCTCATAACTAGATTGTTGGAATTACCGAATATTGTTCCTGGATGCTGGATGGCCCAATAGTGATGGAACCCTCTTGTTAATATGCAGCGGGGTGTCAATTTTTTACATATTTATTTATTAAATGTTTACAAGTAATAACTTCATACACATTACCTGCAGTATTAATCAAAATTCCGATTTTTTTCGTTAATGAAAAACATTACCAGGATAAGAGATAAAAATTGTATACGTTTATGAAATGCCATAAACGTAAAGGACCCGTGTGGGTTGGCAGCTCCAGATGGGATTGTTTATGACGTAATATCCGACTGATAATGAGTGATGACGCTTTTACTGTTTATGACCTACTCGTAGCTTGTCGTAGTTCGGATGTTACTTATACGTCATACGACAGTGACTGCCTAAATTAGTGCAGTATATTCATATTTGAAGTAAAATTATTAATTTGAAATAAGTTTTGAGGTATTGAAATTCATATTGGTGTTAACTTCGAAAGATACCTTTAGGTATTATGTTTAAGAAAATTCTATTTATGTGATGGTAACCTTTCTTCCTCTTGTAGACCATTTAATCCATTCACTAAAGTTTCGTATTATCCTTTAAAATTAGTGTAAATCCCAACAATTTTATTATTTCAAACTCTGTAGTAGTTCTCTATTTAGTCGTTTCGAGCTGTAAAATGGAAAAAATTGTATCATAAGTCTAAAGTAATTTTTGATTAGTTTCACTCTTATACATAAAAAGTATTAGGGGGACCGAGCTTATGCTTGGTAAAATTAATAAGCGTCACTTTCCTTTCTCAGACAAAGTTCGTTCGCTCCGCTCACCCAAAGCTATGCACTTTAGTAAAAATTCGTTAAACCCCAAATTAAATATGTAGCACATAGGTTTATATCTACAATATCAGATGATTTTTTTTTTCAATTTTGTAGCTTTCAAAACATTTCCATAAGGATAACATGGTAACTTTGAAGGTCTCTAGGCTAAAACCGGATTTTTTCCCCAGCCATAAGACCAGGTAGAAACAATTTCTCGTGGCCAAAACCCTCATATTCAACCAAAAAATAAAAATAAATCCTTTAACGGAATAAAAATTTTGCCACAAAAACATTTCTTCTTTTACAGTATAAGATAAGACAATCTTTAACTACACAGCATTTGAATTCCATAAAAAAATTACCGTTTGTCTACTATTTAACTTTCATGTGCGGAAAATATTAAATAGCTTAAATCAATTCAGCAAGATAAAAGTAACCAAGTACAACCAACAATTACAGGTGTTTACACAAGCTGTTATTAAAGAAACAGGTCTCGACCAGCCCAGCCACTTAACAGTCAGATCCGCGCTGGAGCTGACGACTTGTTGGTATAACTGTCACTTGTAGTTGTTGTTTTTGTTTTTTTTTTTTTTTTACTGTCTGTTCCTCAGCCTTCTTACTATTTTACGTTTTCCATACAGTCAAATTTATGTACTTGCTTTTTTCTATAAAAAATAAACTAATGTTTTTGCAGTCTAAAACTTTTAAGTTTTACACGTTGATAATCTTAAGAAAATACTCTTCTGAAATCTTATAAAGAATTGTTTTATGTGTGAATATTAAAATAATATATATAAAACAGAACTATGAAATAAATATTGTATTTATTTAATTTTCATTAGGCTTACTCATTATTCAATATTCAAGTAACTATTTGCTAAATTCACTGAAACCATTGTTATAATATTAGAAATATCTATAAACAAATACAAACCTGGCCCAATAAATTTAAAAACAACATGTTATCACAAAAACATTACCGTACACATTTATGAAAGTACTCGATAAGAAATTCGTGCATGTATAAGTCTCAAAATAAGTTCTTTCTATGATTATGAAAGAAAATTTAAGGTTTAAAGAATCCTATAAACTTTCTTACAGGTTTTTAAAATAACAAAAGGAGGACTATTCTGTGTGTTTTATTATAACTACTGGCACTCATAAAACGATTATAAATGTCAAATTTTAAATTTAAATTTTGTGTTAGGCCTTCTATTTAACAATAAATACTTAAAACTCGTTTTATAACAAACCTAAAAAGGCAAAAACACATTGTCCACATTACTGTTGAAGAATCCTGTTTAGGTTACTTTTCAATGGCGTAACATCATTTAAGATTTTGTTGACGACAAATCTGATTTCGATCTTTGATTAGTAAACTTTCAGGGCAGTTGCAAACCGCACCCAATGCTGGACCCTTGTTATTTTTGAATTCCCAGCCATTAGTCACTATTGACGCGTAGGTTTAGAAGGAGACCTTGGGAAAGAAACAAGGTCAGACAGCTGAGAATAAAACGGGAAAATCTGCAGAGACCACAAGACACTGGATTGGGGGAGGGGGAGTGCGAGTGTACCTGTGGCAAAAAATGGATTAAAAACTTGTCCAGATCAGTAATATATGACCTTGCTTATGTAAATCTTTGCGGTATTTATAAAACAAAGCCCCCTTCCAGGTTTTATTCCTTTGTTTGTTTGAAGATCGTTTTACCAACAAAAATGTGTGCTATAGTTAAAAGTGAAAAATGAAAAATATCTGTAACCAATTAATAAACTGTCACTTCGGTCTGATTTTTTTAATATTATTAAACTTTTACTATGTACTTTCTGATTTGCATGTTTATTACGCAATTAGTTTTTAATCGTTTACTAAGATTTATACGTTTCATCATGGAATAAATTTATTTATTCTTTAATATGGTTCAAATTAAGTTTTAAAAACTTATTTACGAAATGGTAAATATACATTTGATTCTAATTAAAAATTACTATTCGCAAACACCTAGTTTTAGCCGTAAATAAATTAAACCAAGCTGTCTACAAATTGGAAGGCCTTGGATGCACGATCGCGTCCTCAAATTTACAGTTTTAAGAGAGCAAGTTATATTGATAAAGTGGGCATACCCCTCAATCCAGCATGAAAAATGCGGGAGGCCTCCTCATTAGTGATCGAAACACGGAGATGTACTTGGGGATAACCCTTTTCACTGAAAACAAGCTCGCTCAAGTGCATATGACAAGGCAGTCAAATGACCTATAGACTTCGATAGACTCGGAAGGCTGATATCATATAAAACCTAACCTGGTAGTACCAGGTTAGTTTTTTGCTGGTAGGTAGCGTTGGCAGACCAAGTCAAGGGAACGGAAGGACGTATAGCCCTCTTTCTTTTGAGTGGCGTCGATTTGAGAAAGAGCGAATCGTCCAGAGGCTACAGACTACATTTGGAGTCGAAATTTCTTCTGAAAATATCGTGGGGAAGATGCTGCAGGAGGACAAAAATTGCGTAAATGCTGAACTACGTTCTGTAAATGTTGCGTTGGAGTGACATTAAGATGATCGATATGAACATAGATGGAGATCAATCCCGAAAAAGAACGAAGGTGGTCCGAGGCACAGATTTCGATAGTTGGATAAGCAAATAAATGGTCTTGTTGATCGTATTCGTAAAGGAAGCATAATAGAAGTGCAAGAGTTTTTTACTAGTTATACCCGCACATCATGTTAGAGGATTGTATGTCACTCCATTGGTCTAAATATTTAGTCATCCCTGGTCGCAGTTTTGATGGTGTGAAGAGAATTTTGCCAACCAAGTTGTCACGGTGGCGAGATGCCTATTTCCCCTTCCATCAACGCAATAGACAGCATGCAATCTATCTTCTTATTTCTATAAGGGTTTCGTCTGTTACGTCCCTTTTTCTCTCGACCTACTGAACCGATTTTTAAGATTGAGGTGTCATTTTAAAGCTTAAGATATACCACAGTGACGAATCGTAATTAAAAAGGTCATATTGTTTCGGGCTTCGCCCCCCTCCCCTTTTATTTATTTCTAGAGGGCGCTTTAAAATGTTGACCAACTTTTATTGCAAGTTTTTTAATGTGAATTGTAATTTAACAGCTGATTACATTCAGATGAATTTTAAAAGCCAGATAGTAAATAAAAATAGATCTCTGTCATAATCAACATTCACGTACTGTAGGTGAGTTCCACTCATAAAATGCGCAATTTGCGCACGGGCCACCTCGTATTTTATTAATTGCCATTAACTGTACATAGCGATTTTAAATGTTTGTTTCATGTCACATATCAGTTAATATACCTCGCCTTCCATAGTTGTTGGTTCGATCCCGAGAATAGTAAACAGTTTTTTGACAGTTCGAACCTGGACACAGCTGCATTTGATCATTGGGCTATTAAGCAATAATCCTGACAAATGAATCAGCTGGTCTTTGTCAGCAACAAAAACATCACTTCATCAAACTAACATCTTAATCACATTCACCTTGAAATCCGCACCATAGAGCGTCGGTGTAAGTACAGGTATAGTAAAAAGTAATGTATCAACTGTATTTACCCGGTGTGTTGTTGCAGGTACTGGGCGCCACCGCGTTCGGGTTCGTCATCATGGGCGTGGGCCTCATCTTCGGCATGCCCACCATCGTGATCGGGGAGCTGACCAGCCCCAACGCCACCGCCGTCCACGGCGTCGCCCTCGACGACTACGCCGCCTCCTGGTTCGGTATGCAACTTTACGATATGAAGGCTACTCATAGGATATCCCGGGTACTGACCTGTTAAAGTATAGTCTACCAAACCTACTGATAGATGCTGTATAAATTTTTCATATCCTCATTCCTCGCATGATTTTGTCAAACAAATATAATTTCCAAAGAGCACCAAAATATATTTGTGTTTTACTTTTTTATAACAAAATGGCATGCTTAAACATAATTATCTTTGAAATATTTTGAGGAAACCTTCGTCAATTAAACACTTAAAAATGAAAAAAAAGTTTATGGCTACATCCAATGAAAAAACAACAACGTCCAAAGTAAAGGTAATAATATGTTATTTCCTGTCAATTCCTTTTCTTTGACTGACCAAACAATTAATCTCCGGAGATGTTTCTTCCACCAACTCTATTGAATAAAACGTATGATAGGCCTACTGCCTACTGGATGTTCTGTATTGCTTTCGATCATACCAACTTGTATTGTAGCTATTCTTGAGATGTCTTTGCTTCTCAGCTAATTTAAAAACAGTTTAACATTGGTATAATAAAACGCTCATGAGTGCTATTTTTCATGGGTGTGAATAGAACAAACCGGTCTGCACAATCTGGATTTCAATATGCTTATTTACTGTACCCCAACCCAACCCGTTTAAATATTATCACCATTCGTTAAATTTTTAAAATATCTACGCCCAACATAAAAGCCACCTAATTGCGATTGAAATAATTTGTAACATACTATAACTAAAATAACAATATTTTATGTATTTAAGTGTTTAAAATATAAAACTTTAGATTTAATTTAAAGGCTATGTATTAGAAAAATAAAAACCTTATTACTTTCGCCAAGTAATCAACATCGAAACAAAGGCTTTTATAATATTTCAAAATAATTTCCTAACAGAGAGGCTGCCCGGGTCCCATGCAGGTAATTAAAGTGCCGAATTCTCCTCGGCTGTGGGAGTGACCGTTCAAGGCTGCTCGCAGTTATGTGTAACGAGAGGTGAATTATTTATGAGAACCCTAGTGTGAAATATAAATATTTGACACAATAAAACAATCAAATAACGAAATCTTTCATTAAATATTTCAATGTTATTTCAAAAGAATTTACAACTAAAACTTTTCTTACTTACTGATTAAAGCCAAAGTAATAATATATGATGGTACTTAGTTAAAACACTTAATACCTGAAAGTCAAAGTATTAATCTCAAGGCTGCATGCACCTTTAGTTGAGAGTGAGGAATGTGGTTTCCTCGTGTAGTTAGTGCATAAATATGCTAATTTGAATATAAACTAAACACACACGCGTAGCTTGCTGGATACATACTTATTTTCATGTAGGGGTAAAACCATTGTCAAACCTAGCGAAATTAATATGCCTTAAAACAGTAATAGCAAAACGATTATGCAATCATATTCTTCTTCATAGAAAAAAGTAAAATAACTTTGGTATCTCTTATAGTATGCAGACAAATGGTTTTTATTGATTCTCGTACTATTCTCATTGTAGATACATTCCACTCTGTATAACTATCCAGTGAATAAAACATAACAAACAATCTCAACTATTGTAACATTAACATATATAATTGTATATACGAGTGTGTGTGTAGTTCTTAAACTAAGCCATTGGTTCCTTCTGGTATATGCCTAAAACAACACAACAAATTATTTTAACTGACCTAACTTTACAAATATTTTCGTCTTCGTAATTGAAAAAAAACTGATTAAATGATTTATTTAGGAGAAAGCGGGGTTATACCGTGCGGTGAATACCGCACAAATGTCTTAAGTCTGCTATAAGAGGGATTAATGAGCGCCGGGTAGTACTGTTACAAAAGAAAGTATTTGACGTTTTATTTTAACATGGAATATGATGATTTTTTTCATGCATGATTAATATTAACAGGGGAATGGCTTCCAATTTTAAATTCCTTGTCTGTAGTCATTACACAAACTCCGTTTATTTCAGTTTGTTGTCTACTTGTTTTTCTGAAAAATGGATTAACAATCACGATGCCGCTAAAAATATTCAAAAGCATTTAACAAAATTAATGGCGCTTCAATCCACGGCATCAATTATTTACAATCGCTGGCTTGAAACTAATGAAGTGAATATACAAGCATTACAATAAGGTGATGGACGCAAGTTCCCAAGTCTATAGAAAGTGCCGAGGTCGCCAACGGCACGACTGAACACTATTGCAGGCCAATGTGACGTCACGGCGGGCTTAAATCATTCCAGATTAAATCTGCGACTGGAACACAGCATTGTTTTGTATATGATTCGAGCCAACTTCGCAGCCTGAAAGTCGTGACTTTCGGATTGATATCTCTTTTACATAATTGCATTGTGTTTTTTTTTCGAAATTTCTTGGGGAGTTTTGTCAGTTGTTCATATTTACATTCTAACTAACCATTTTTTAAGGCATGAGTCTGGAAGTATATCTCACACAATATTCAATACCCACAGAATATTTCTATACTTGGAAATATTTTATATGTCTGATTAAATAAATTTTTTATTTAATTTTTTAATGCTGAAGTGCATTTTTTATTGTTTTCGTTAATTAACTCACCCAATTATACCTACCTTCACAATGTAACAGAATTTTATGAAAAGAACATATTACCTAGTTAATATTTTTATTTCAATAGGGGTTTCATTTGTTACATCCCTTTTTTCTCTCCACCTACTTAAGCGATTTTTAAAATTAAGGTATTATTATTTTAAGGTTTATGACCTAGTGCGTGTGCGAAGGTTAATTAAAAAGTAGATTTAATCAATTTCGTTTCGGAATTCGTCCCTCCCCCCCCCCAGGTTGATTTATTTTTAGAGGGCGCCTTAAAATTTGGCGAAAGCAGGATTTAACGTTCACCATTCATTAAAATATTTTTAAATGTGAATTTTAACTCAACTGCCAATTGCGTTCAAGTGAATTAAGTCGATTGTACACAAAAATAGATCGTCTGTCACTGCATAATCAACTTAAATATTGTTTGAAAAGTCATATCATTCCTTCGAACTGTACTGTAGGTGTGTTTCTCACAAACAGAAAGGAATATATTACAAAACGCGCAATATTGTAATCATAATCAATTGTAATCAATTGATTATGATTTTAATCAATTGTAATCATAAAATATAGGCATACCGCAATTGTAAATCAAACTGAGTACATACTCCAGTTCCAATGTCATTCCAAACGTTTACATAACTAAGTCTCGTGTTTGACCCACTGAGCGACAGTGATTAACACGGACGAAGATGGAAAGAATAGCTATTTGTGCAAGGCTTTCCAGTTCGTCACTGTGGCAAAACAAGTTTCGTTAAAAACTTCTAAAACAATTAAATTTCTTAAAATCTCCTTCTTACTAAGTTTTGAACATTTTGGAACCGCGTGTATTATAGCGATCGGTCGGCAATAGGATGTTGCGGTTGGGTAACCGACCATGTGGCCGTGAGTGGCCGTCGGGCCGGCTGCCAATATTCAAGGTCTAGGTGAGTGTAATACATTTACATACGCGCAATTAATACTCCCCAGGGCGTGGCCATTTGTCAGTTTAATTGTTTGTTCCTCGCCGAGCTCGTTTCCAATTCCATCGTAAAATTTATTTACAGAATGGTTTCGTGAGTGGAATGTTTTCTGTGTAAGCTTTAGCGCCCACCTAATGGTCCTTAATTTAAACTGTGTATGTCCCTACATTATTTACAGTGCGCATACACAAAGAGTCTCTATACTAGATTAAATGGATTTTCAAAATAACAGTTTTTGACTCCTATAATCAGATATTAGGTGAAAATTTTCACTTCGTTGATTATTTTTATCAATGGTATAAAGGACGAAAGGGAAATGATAGGCGTAAGTTATCATTGTTATCATGATGAAAGACCGATATTATACCTAAATCAGGCTTACCACCATTTACAATCATCTACAACGTCTTTTGCATTTGAACTTTTGTTAATTATACAACAGCCTCTAAAATACTTCCAAAAATGTTCATTTAACTACATTTACCATTATAACAAACTGCATGTACCCGTTGTTTCGTTTATGGTGGATTAATAAAAATATAAAAATAAATAAGACACTACTTTAAATTAACCCAAGATTAAAATGTTTAAATTAAAATCCATTTCATCCACGTCACAAGTACACTAGGCTTGCCCAGCCAATGTTTATCCCGCATCTTACGGACATCAAATTTCATTTTTACGTTAAATTTGATTGCCTTCTAAAAATTGAATCGTCATCCTAATAATTTAGTAGTACTTTTTACTGTAAAAATTCTTGTGAGAATATTTATTAGACATGATTTATAATTACATTAATTAACCTAAGGTTAAGTTTTTTAGAATAAAAAACTCTTAAGTGTTTTTCATTTTCATGGCGCACCAAGAATGGGATATCCGATACTAAGGCCTACGCCTTTTTGGGTCAGATTGTTTTAGTTTTAGTTTGGTGGATTGGGCTCTATAGCCCGTTTGTATTCCATCATTACACGTTGCAAGATGGGAATATGAGCCACCCATACTAATTAGTAAGGGGAATTTTCTATGGCTGGTTTCTTTGGAGTGAGTTCTAGAGCAAGCCCATAAATCTTTCTTAGGACCCTCTAATACTCCCCTTGTTAAACATGCCCAAAAACGCTTAGAGTGTATATGTTTTAGTAATATGAATGTAATTAAAAGTTGGAAAGGCTAACCCAGCCATCCATATGAAATGGGGTTTGTAACATTTCTTCTACTATTTCAAGTACGAATTTTAATTACTACTTGACCCATTGGTCGAAGTAATTCAAATTAATTTTGTTCTTCTTGGAACATTGTTTTATTTTGACAGTTTTTCATTTGTTACTTCAGGATATTTCTGAGAAAGGACAGGTGGTGCCGTACAACAAATTTCCGAACAAATTTGCCATCCTGTGTCTTTCTCCATGATTTTGCTGTTAAGCGTATTTTCGCCTTGTTCCTCCACACTAACCGTCGGTGTTTGTATGTTATGTCCCGGCAGGCAGTATCATCTTCATCAGCCAGCCTGTAGGCTCGCTGGTGTCCGGCTTCCTGCAGGACCTGTTCGGCCGCAAGCGCTGCATGCTGGTGGTCAACATCCCTCAGCTGGTCGGCTGGCTGATGCTCTACTCCGCCACCTCCGTCCCCTGGCTGTACGCCGCCGTCACCGTCATGGGCCTCAGCGTCGGCTTCATGGAGGCGCCCGTGCTCTCCTACATCGGCGAGATCACCGAGCCCAGGCTGCGCGGGGTGCTCAGGTATTGGGCTCTATTACGATTTCGGCCCCAATCATATATAACTTACTTACTTTTCGATTTCGACGGCAACGATAAACAATGTCAAAGAGGAAAAAACCTATCTTTATTAACAAAGTTATTTTTCTTATTCTTTGACTACACGTGGAAAAGTCTATGTATTTGTAAGGTGCAGTTTATTATATGAATTATGAATGAAATGACATCAGCCAATGAATTTTTCTATACAATTTCCTTTAATGAATGTAATCAAAGAATTTTTTGGAGAAAACTTCATTGTTTTTTTAAATTATTATTTTAATTTCGGAAATATTATTTTCATTCACAGTTTGATTGCCTGCAATTTTTGTTTTTGCCATCTTTTCAAGGTTCGGTTTGCAGCTTTGTTCTCTACTATTTAGGGACTAAAATTGTATGTACATAACCTGTGCTTGAATTTAAGATTTTCAAGACTTTCTTTGTGGTCCATGTCCTAGGAGTGTGAAAAGTGAAGTTTTACCCGTAAAATAAATTTTTAAGCCTAAAAGTTATTACAAAATTTCAATATCGTGAATTGGCAAATATAAAAAATATATTTCCCCTTATGAGGACTTTAGGGACATCCAGTATGAATTTCCACAAAGGCAAAGTGTGTTGGGCACAAGAGTATTTTTTGATAAAACATTTACATTCACACAAAAACGCAGTTTACTAGGTAAACGACTATTTAAAACTAGATCCTCTTTGGGGAACATGAGGGAGAGAGGCAGAAATTGTGGTGGGAGGAGTTTCTAATTTGTTTGTTTGGTTTCAGCTCGATCGCCGGCATGTACCTCAACATCGGCATCATGCTGGAGTGCTATATCGGAGCTCTGACTCACTGGCGCACCATGGCGCTCATCAGTGCCTTGGGGCCTGTGCTCTGCTTCGTCATACTCTCACTGGTACACTCTACGACAAGGATGAAAGTTAGACAAAATTAGAATCAGAATCCCACAGTAACAAATATACAGGCTGTCCAGAGAGTTCCGGACACCCTTAATTAAAATTTAATTGATCTTTTAATGTAGAAAAATGTTTTACAGACTAAAATATTACATTCCTGCAATAGATAAGTAAGTTAAATATTTAGTTCGAATGTCAACTGGCAACTGTTAGGACTTTTAGGGGCGATTAAGATCCCTGTTTACATTTTTATGATTGCGTTAACCATTGCTCAAGCAGAAGGAGAAGGTCGTTTGAGTCAGGCCGGGCGGACAGTCTGGTTATAATGGTTACATTGGTAGTCTGGTATGTTAGGTGGTTATAAACCTCACAATTCAAGGTTATTACTTTTGAAGTAGTTATTGTAGACATGTTTTGTAAACAGTAGTTTTGTAAACATGTTGTTCTAATAATTTTTTATATTTTTTACATAAGAAATTAATATTATTTTTGTATTACTTTCTTTTGTCTATCTTACAAGAATAACTGTTAGCAATTTCCTATTGTTCAAAAAGGAACAAGTTTAACTTTATAGAGTCGTTTTAAACACTTTGTGAATCTTTAAAAAATATAGGCCCTACACTATTGATAGTGATTTAATTATATTATTTGACCAGTACAGAAAAGTGATTATTCAACTATATATAAGAGTGTTGTTGGGTAGAAGGAAGAGGTTTTGATTAATGGCCCGCTGAAATAAATCAATTATTGTTTACACAGTTTAGGAAACTGAACGATTAAAATTATTTGTTTGAGGAAATCATTTTGGTTTCCGTTTTCAATAATGACATATCTCAAATAACTGTTGGACATCAATTTTCAAGCTAATTTTATTATATTTTTTATTGGGTATTTTGTCAAGATGACTAGACTGTGATAGAATACATTTCTAAAACTGACACATGAAATAATCTCCATATCTACTGTGTAACCTCCCCGCCATGTCCACCGCAGGTGCCGGAGTCGCCGGCGTGGCTGGTGTACAAGGGCCGGGTGGCGGAGGCGGAGCGCGCCCTCTGTTGGCTCCGGGGGTGGGTCGAGCCGTCGCACGTCAGCAAGGAACTGACATCCCTGGTGGCTCACCTGGACAAGAGGAAGGTGACCATCGTCAAGGCCAGCCAACCCAACTACCACCAGGTGCCCTCCCAGGACGTCGGTCAGTACAGCTAAACCAGCACATAGCCATATTACCAAACTAGCTTCTACCGCCTTAAATACACCTTCAATGGTAGACATTTAGCATGCCCAAGATAACAGAACAAAAGAATATTTCCTTCTTCTATAACATGTTAAGAAATCAAATTTCCACTTCAAAATATAACCATCCTCCCATCTTTTTATGAATTTTTAGTAGCCTACAAGCATTGACTGTACACTAATGTGAATAGTCTTCTCATCCAATGCTTTTTGTTTGATACCAAAGTTTGGAAAGTTCATGTACGCAGCGCCAAATTCGCTTCAATAAATGTTGTTGTTATACAACTAGATTTACAGTGCTGCAAAAACACTTTACCACAACATAAACATAACCCTCAGTTATAAAAAATTCCAGCCTTGGATGAGAAGAGTGGTGTCATACTGATTTATCTATCTTATGTCACTTGTACTTCATGTAAACTGCAGAAGATCGCACCACCGTCAATAGGTTTCAAAGACGCCTATGCTATGAGAAGTTTATTCACGTTAGTGAATATAGTCAAAGCTAGAAGTAAGTTAATTGGTTAATTTTTTGTTGTATTGAGGCACCGCGCTGCTCAAAAATTAGAAAACTCTTTTCTTTGGTTTTAAATATACATACAATATTTTGGTTCTTAGTTGTATGTGGTAGTTTACAAAATATGATATTGTATCTTTAAACCAGAGTACTTTTACAACGAGCAAAAATTTTATTGTTGTTATACGATATCCAACAAAAACCTAACTTAACCACGTTTAATATTCATTTTCCTAAAATATATTTGTTATATTTAAGTTTCTCTTTTTTCATTCAATTACTTCGTATTCTGAACCAATTTTCTTTCCACAGGTGAAAACAAGCAGAAAAAGAGGTCTGAGGCAATGCAGAACGTTCATCACTTCCTACAGCCAGCCACTCTGAGGCCATTGAGGCTCATTCTTATCTATTTCTTCTGCTCACACTGTGCTTCACTCATCGGAATTAGACCGTTTTTGGTCCAAATCTTTAAGAAACTTGAAATGCCAATTGACCCTAAATGGGTGGTTGTAAGTAGAAACAATTCTTTACATTTTTTAATGTACTTAGCTTTATAATAACTATACTGTTTCATTTTTTTTACAAAACATCCCTCCGAACAAATCTGCCATAGTGTGTTTTTCTCTATGATTTTACTGTACCCTGCATTTATAACTGTCAGTCTGTTTTAATTACTGTATGTTGTGTACAGTGTTATGGTTCAAAAAGTTCAATTACTTCAATTTTTTATTTGGCTACAGTACAGTAGCTTATGTCAGTTTTTGGTTGTGTTTCATAGTGAGTTGTATACGGCTATCGGCTATGAAAATTTTGAACCTTTTAGGAGGGCTGCTCTTTCACTGATCTACTTCCTAATCTTTATTCAGGAAGTATTGAAAAATATTGAGATTAATGTATTAATAACTAAATTAAGTGTCATTATAGGACTAAAAAGTTATGTGAATTAATTTACCTTGCTTATATATACTTTTACAGGATCATTATTTGAGCATGTAGACTCCAAATCACACGACACAAACACCTGGGTGTAAAACCTTAATACACAAAGTTAAACTTAGATCAGAAACAAACTACGTATAGTAGCAAATTTTGATTAATGAGACTTCTTTATAAAAACTTTCTGTCGTCAAGTTTTTAATCAACTTTCCTGCAAACAAAAGGCTAATTTTTACTATTCCTGGTTTGATTATCTCTATCATTCACTACATTGTATTTATTATTATATCATTATATTTACTAAATTTATTGTAAACACTTGTTCATATATTCATGATGTTGTTCCAATGCATGGGGGTACGAGAGGATGGAGGGAACAGGAGCTTGTTGGTGAGGGGCCGGGGGGCATGGGAGGATACCAAGGGTATGATTGGCTTTGGTGGCACATGGGTAGTTAGACAGGGGACATGGGGGAGACATGGAAAAGGCTTGCTGGACATAGGGGTCATGGGGAAGAATGGCGGACATGGGGGCACAGGAGCATAGAGGCGGGAGGGGCACGAGGTGGTACGGGTGGTGTTGGGGCATGGGAAGGCACGCGGGTACCTGGCGCATATGGGGGTACTAAGCATGGGTCATGCGGGGGAACAAGGGCATGGGGGAGGCATGGGGAACAGGAGGGGCTGGGGAGGGGGCACAGGGACATGGAGGCACAGGGGTTCAGAATACAGTGGTAACCAAATCAAATCAAAACTTTCTTTATTCGTTATAGTACATGCAGGGGTGGACTGAGCCGCCGGGACACCGGGAAAATTCCCGGTGCGCCCTCCCCATCAAGGCGCCCCGGCGCCCCCTAGGATGAGATTTTTTCATTATAAGGAATTGTAAAATATTTTTTGAAAGTTCAATATTTGTGAATTTTTATTTTTCCTAAAACGATTAACATGTGTTTGCACTTCATGACTTTAACATAATACGTTTATCTTCATATAAATTGAATGTTCAACTTTGATAAATTGCTCCAACTGGGAACAGTGGGAACTCTTTCGTGTGTAGCAATGACTCGACATAGTTGGCTAACCTGTGCGGCGAAACAGCTGTCAGCCTGGGCGCGACCGCGACGTAGTACGAGTAGACTAAAGGGGGATGATTTTGTTAAACCTTACACAAAGTGTATATTTGTATTTATTCTGGAATGTGTACAATTTTGAATATAAATACGCGTATTAAAATGGCTCTTGTAGTCCATTATTTTAATAAATCGACAATTTTAACAGGTTAGGAACGTTAGGTATTTCGACAGGTTAGGTATTTGCATTTTGCAGAAACTATGCAGTTTCCAGGCAATCTTCGTGACAATGACTTCCTGATGATTTTTTAGCACACCACTCCACTTACAGGTTACCTGCAAACCAAGGATCTTGACTATGTTCAAGCATATTGAGGCGAGTAAGCTGCACTTAGGAAAAAAAGGCGCCTTTAGGATTTAAAAGGTGCTAGGTCCAAGTTTGCCGATGTCTTCAAAGCTGCAGAGTCCTTCGTCACTGAAATATGGAACAAAATTGAACGTTCATACATTTGACAGCTTGATCTATAACACAAGCTGTTCTATTGATGTTCGTCGAACACTTGTCGGGTATACAGTTTCAAATACCTATGCAAGAAATCATCATTGAAACAAAACTGCCTGGGGTGAGAGTAGGAAGAAGAAGAAAATGCCGGTGGAAACTTCATCAGGAGACGTGGCCTAATTGAGGACAGCAATCGCCGATTTGAAGTAGGCTAACCGTTTTTAACTGTGTTATAGATCAAGCTGTCAAATGTATGAACGAAAAGTTTTCAGCAAAACAAGATAAATGCTTAGATTTAAAATATTTTGATCCCAGGCGGTTTAACAGCATTGACATTAATTCTTCTAGCTTTCAAAGGATAATAGAATTAGTTACCGATTGCGAGGAGGGGAAACTGGAGGAGGAATTAGTATATTTTAATCACCGTGTCATCAGTTGTCGAAGCCGGTAAACATAACAGAACCAACCGATGATTTTGAAGGTGAGCTCTCAGAAGAAGAATTGTTTTCCAACTTAAATTGTGACGAATAAAGAGACCCAAACGATTTGCAGTATATTCAGTGTAAAAGTGGTTAAAATGCAATACTTGCTTCAAGTGTGCATTCGACGTCTTACTTGATTACAATGTTTTTGTTTTCAAGGCTGTACACGAACCTTTTTAAAGTCTTTAAGTATATCTCTTGACATTACCAGCTACCCAAGTGTCATGTGAACGGCCCTTTGCAAAATTAAAATATATCAAAACAAGGCTCCGTTGAACGGAGTCCGATCACGACTCACTGATGAACACCTTCAGACCTTATTTCTCATGAACATGGAGGGAGATATTCTTGTCAAGATAAATAATTATTAGATAATCGACAAGCTGAGTGAGAAGAGTGAACAATTACGAAGACTTCTTCAAGTATAAACTGTTGGTATGTTGACTGAACTTTTATGGGCAGCAATATAAACAAACAGTAGGCCTAATGTAAATAAAATATGTTGGTTTTGATAAAGATAAAAAACTATTTCTTTTAAGCCTACAAAGCCTTAAAATGCTTATTGTAAAGTTATTTTTACTTTCATTAGTTTGATTTTTAATATCAGTTTATAATGTTTATTGAAAATTAAGAAGTTACTGTTTAACACTTTTGATTAACTGTATTTAACAAACTGCAGTAGTATACTTCTATAGATACATTGTAAATTGTTTAAATTTTAAGGGATTCTGTTATTATTTAATCATTAGAAATAAAGACCAAAGTATCGATATATATATATATTTTTTTTGTCACATATTTCAACTACCTATGTCATTTTCAAGTAATTTACACTATAAACTCTTTAATATTGTAAGGTTACAATTTCAATTGCTAGACAATTATATGATAGTCGAAACATGTATAATAAATGTTCTTTATTAATATGAATGCCACATATATATATATATATATATATATATATATATATATATATATATATATATATATAATGGCGCCCCTCCGGTACCCATTCCACCGCCCTTTTCGTAGTGTCAGTCCACCCCTGAGTACATGCATAGTACAGAATGGTGTCAAACTAAGTACAATTATATAACCTAGTACAATAATGGCATTGATTCATAAAACATTCATCATGAAATTACCTATTTATTAACATTTTGATTTTCCTTTATATGACCTTAATAATAAAATATTATGTATCTTCAAAAAATTCATCCAAGGAATAAAGTGGCCTCCCTACCAAAAACAACTTTAACTTTTTTCTAAATTTAATAAAATTGTGAGTATTTTTTATTTCATCCGGCAAGTGATTAAAATACTTAATACCAGCGTAACTGGGTTTCTTTTCGAATATTTTTCTGTTGTGTTTTTGAAACAATGGTTGATTTTTTGATCTAGTATTATAATCGTGGTTGTATCCCAGTGTACATAGAGAGCTAATATTCCGTTTCATCCAAGTAACCATTTCAAGAATATAAAGGCTAAAAACTGTTAATATTTCTAAATTTTTAAAATGATCTTTGGCTGAATCTGACCATCCCAGATGTAACATAATTCGAATTGCTCGTTTCTGAAAGGTTAATATTCTTTGCAAATTGATATTTGATGTACTTCCATATAAGACTATTCCAAATGAAATGTGGGATTGCATAATTGAAAAATAAACTGATTTTAAAGTTTTAGTATCACATATGGATGCTAATTTCCGTAACGCAAACAAACCAGAGGCAAGTTTGTTACAAATTTTGTCTACATGAGAGTTCCAATTCAAATGGTTATCAACTATTAGTCCTAAAAATTTGGTTTGAGTTTCCTCTAAGGCATGATTGTTAATAAATATATTAATATCAGAAATTTTATTTGGATTATGTTTTAAGCTAAATTCTATGTATTTAGTTTTATCAAAATTAAGTAAGAGATTTTTGTCAGCCAGAAACTGTTGAATGGTTGATAACTCACAGAGACTAGAAATTTCTGTTTCTCTGTTGTTATTTCCAGATATCATTAAATTTATATCGTCTGCATACAGTGTAATTTTGTCGAATTGAGCCAAATTTGGCAATCCTTTAATGTAGCATAAGAACAAAATAGGACCTAAAATTGAACCTTGAGGAATACCAAATTGTACTGTACTTAATTTAGAACGACTTGGAACTAATTGGTTATGGTTATTTAAAAAACTTATTTCTACAAAATGCTTCCTGTCAATTAAGTAACTTGTAAGCAATGACAAAGCTATATTCTTTATTCCTAACAGGGAAAGGGTATTTAGTAATTCCTTATGACAAACACTGTCAAAGGCCTTGGTTAAATCCATAAAGACTCCAAAAACTTTTTTATTCTTATCCAGTGATTCAATAATTGACTCAATAAATTCAATACTGGCACTAATAACAGATTTACCTGATCTGAAACCATGTTGGTCATCATCAAGTAAACAGTTTACTTCCAAAAAATCTATTAACTGATTAGCCATTACTTTTTCAAATAATTTTGAAAAAGATGAGATTAATGAAAGTGGTCGATAGTTTTCCACACTGTAAGAGCTGCCATTTTTAAAAAGTGGTGTAGTTTTAGAGATTTTTAATCGTTGCGGGAAAATTCCTGTTATGAGCGACGAGTTAATTACGTGAGATATGGGCTGGAGTAAATAATGTTTAGCTAATTTGATAATGGGAATTGGAATTTCGTCGTAACCTGTGGAATACTTGTTATTGAAATTTTGAAGAATTTGGTCAACATCTTCACAAGTTACTTGTTTCAGAACAAAAGATTTATTGGTGTGGCTGCCTTGATCCAGCAAACCAAAACTCGATTTTATGTTTTTCAAATCTGGAATGATACGAGATTCAACCATGTTTGTGTAATAATCACAAAATACATTGCATATCGAATCTGGATCATCAATTAAATTGTTATCACAAATCAAACTTATGTTATGGTTTTCAGATGATGACTTAAGACTAATTTCATTGTTTATTATATTCCAAGTAGTTTTACTAACATTACTTGAGTTACTCATTAAATTATTGTAATAGGTTTGTTTGGCTTTATTAATAGCGTTGTTGTATTCTTTCTTTTTATTCTTAATACTTAATTTGAGATCAGTTTTTTTTTGTAATTCTATAGCTTTGTTCCATATAAGTTATGTCATTCTTATATTTTATTAAGTCTGCTGTAATCCAATTATTATTGCTTGATGTTAGTCTAGACTTCACCTTCGGAAAACTGTATTCAAAGTAATAGTAAAACGTTTCAAAAAAAGTATCAAATTTTTTGCTGACATCAGCATTATATACATTGTCCCAGGTTTCTTGTGATAAAAGACCCAAAAAAGTATGTTTATTATCGTCAGTAAACTTTCTTTTATATGTAGTAATATTTTTCCCTTTAACAATTTCATCATTGGTTTTTAATTCTACAACTTGTGCATCATGGTCAGAGATACTAGTAATTATGCCTTCAATATTAACTATTTGTTTTTTCAAATTGGTTAAAACATTATCAATAGCCGTTTCTGACTTTTCACAGACCCTTGTTGGGAAATCAACTAAATGATGCATACCATAACTTTTCAAAAGTGATTTCAAATTTTTAGTTTTTTTGGAATTTTCTAAAACATTTATGTTTAAATCGCCAATAACTAGAATATTAGTATATTTTTTTAACATCCTACTAACTAAGACATTCAATCTTTCCAAAAATTCATTAACATCAGCCCCAGGTGAGCGATAAACACCAATAACAATAAAATTAAATGAACCAACCAAATACATATTTTGAGGCACAATATTCAAAGACTCTATCTTCACACAGTTCACATGATAGTATAGCGTGATGCCTTTTCCCTATTACATTTTTAGACAAGATTAATACTCCTCCTTTGCTGCATGATTTTCTACAATAATACGAGTCTAATGAAAAATTTTGAATTTTTAATGTATTAATTTCGTTATCTTTAATGTTATGTTCTGATAGGACGACTATGTTAGGATCGATTTCACTTAACACTATTTGTAAAGGCCCAATTTGTGATATTAAGTTTTCGATGTTTTGGTGAAAAATTTTTATATGATTTATTTTACCTCTTTTTAAGTTTACTCCAGTTACAAATTTATCTGAAGGTGAGTTATAAAATAAACTCAGGTTTTCTCCAGAGGACCCGGTTGTGAAAAATTTAGGGAAGAGACATCAGACTCATTTACCCTGTCACCTAACCATTTTGTTAGGTGACAGGGAACTCATTAACCCTGTAACCATTTTGTCATGTCGTATTGAAGTATTTTATTTATTTGAGTTACGAACTCATAACGTACATGGTTAAGGTTAAAACCATTTTTATTGCGTCCGGCAGTTTAGTAGTGTAATGAATTTTCATTTTTCCACAAAATAGACTACTGTACGTAATACAAGGAAAATTACAGTTTCATTGATGATTTGATACCAACAATATGGTCTATCAAGATTAAGGTAATATTTTATAAGAAAATTCAAGAGTGTAAATTCACAGTATAGCTTGAGAAGAATTAGTGTGAAGGACTTGCAGTTACTGAGAATTACTGAGCTAGAAGAAGAACTGTGCAAGGAGGTGATGAATTTGAATTTACTTTTGGAGATAGCAGCACCATTTAGATTTTTAGGGGCCTTTGCCCCTACAAGCCCCTAGTATCATTATATTTACTAAATTTATTGTAAACACTTGTTCATATATTCATGATGTTGTTCCAATTTTCATTTTTTCAAAGGAGAAAAGTACATAAGCACAATTGGGGTTTAAATTTTACAAGTAGGCCTAATAGTACAGTACTTTTTACTAAAGTTGGGAAAATTTCTAACGCCCTCAATTTTTCTAGTTGGTTGTAAATTTTCTTCACCCTCATTAAATACTTTAAAATACTTTACTAGCAAACGTGCACAGATTGCAAAATCCTTTGCAACATCGTTTTAACTTCAAAAACTTTGAAATCAGAACTAATTTACTCTACAAAAAAACTTAAAAGAAAGGTCAAACATGTTGGAGTTTATTTTATTTGCAGTACTGGGATGACCAAGCATTTGCTTGTTAAACTTGTAGAACTTAAGACAAACCCATTTGCTCTGCTCATTCATACCTACAAGCTCGGTCGCTTTGCTCTCTCGCCAGACCAAAGGGTGCTGCACTCTGTTTTAAATTTAATGAACCATCATTTGAGAATTTAACACATTGGTTTATTTGAACAATTATCAGCACTTTTTCAATTTAGTAGCTACAAAAAGTTTTCATTGTGATAACATTTACACTTTAAACAGGAGTAGTACTAATACCATGTTTTTCCCTATCTTAGGACCATTGATTCTTCTTCGCTCCAATCAATTCCTTGTACCTAAAATCCCATATAAAAAAATCCTTGACACATTTTTGTTCTTGAAAGATCCTTGAAAGATTTTGTTTCCAGGTTTAACTGGTTATTACTTATTAGCTTAGAGTACCATTTGAGCGACAGCTATCGTTTGCAGACCTGTATTTCACTTTCCCTGTTTCCTTCTCTTTTAATGAGTAATTTAAACAAATTTCGACATTTCCTCCTCATTCTCCCACAAGTTTTTTTTCTTTTTGGATCATTAAATTAAATTTAGTTTTATATTTCACTTACCATATCAATAATTTATAAAAGCAAAATTTTTTATCTTGTTTCATTGAAGTTTCACCACTTTCAACAAAGCAACAATAACGTTCCTACGTCCACCGCCTTATGTTCCGCAGGTTGTAGTGGGCACACTGCAGGTGCTCGGGGCTCTTGGCTGCATGCTGGTGATGAAGGCGCTCGGCAAGCGCCGTCTGTCGTTCCTCTCCATGTCCATCTGCGTCATTTGCGGCGTTTCCATCTCCACATACGTCATCCTCCCGTATTTCGAGCCGTGGGTGCCGATGGTGCTGTTCTGCCTCCTCTTCTTCGCTGCCCAGCTCGGTATCGGCTCCATTCCATGGATGCTCATCAGTGAGGTGTTCCCGATTCAGTAAGTTGACGCTCAATTACTTAAAGATGTTTGGTATATTGTCAAAAATCTTTGCTAGTGACATACCACAGAAGTTTGGTTTCTTTTGAATAGTCAGGGAAATATACACACAAAAAATTGGGTCGAACAAACTGCATTCCCAAGAATTTTGACGTTGATGTGTCAAGTGATAAGTAAAACCATGGAAAAAAGAAAACCACTTGGTAATGGAAAAAAGTTTACCAACATCAAACCATGGGAAATTGGTGAAAACCGCCATTTTCAAAATGTAATAAACCTAAGATGGTTCGATGGCTTTTGAAGCACCTCTCCCTTCTTTGGTTATGTATGGAATTAATTAGACAAATAAAACTTTAAAAAATCTTTATTGGGTCGCCAGTGATACATTTGAGATATTTCATGAAATTTTAGTTTGAATGGGGGATGGTCCAACAGGAATTAGCAGAAAATTCTTAGTTTGAGCACAGGTTGACATGTACATCAAATTGAAGGTTTTCCTTAAATTAGTAGAATACAATGCCGCAAATCCAACCTTTAAAGAATAACCGAGCCCAAAATGGCAGGCAATAAAATTATGTGATCACAAAAATTTAATTTATAGTGGGGTTTAATTGAAGGAAACTCGTGAATACTTGATAATAACAGATATTGTGGGCCATTTTTAAAATTCATCAAAATGGCGAACTTCTCATTGAGGAATTTTGGTAAACGTTTGATATGTTATCTATTTTCCCCTACTAAAATACATTGTCTCAGATTTTATTTAGCAATAAAAAATATGAACAGATGAGATATAGATATAATGAAAGGTGCTTGAGAGGTATGATTTTACTTCTCTACAGTCCGTAGTAATAGTAGTAAAATCTGAGGTTTTTGAGGATAAGATCCTACTTTTATTACAGCAGGACGGTGCACACATTACCAAGTAAAAAAATTAAAAAGAACATTTATTATAATAATTATAATATACTTTATTATCATTGATGAAAAGAGAAAGACACCTCAAAGTTCAAGCAAGATAATAAAAAGGACACTTCATAAAATTATGTATTCTACTTATTGCACGATTAATGCAAATATCCTGTATATTAAAATTTATATACAATATACTACTGTAACCAAGCAAGGCCAACTATACAACAGGCCAGAATGCTTCCCCCCCCCCCCCCCCCTACAACTCACAGTGAAACATCACAATAATGGATGGGCCAGTTGATCTGAAATGACGCAGTTTCAATAATGTACGGTAATTTCCCTAATAACTACCTGTAAATTCCCTAAAATAACCAAATTTTTACCCCACCCCCTGGGCAATTCCCCAAAAATCGAGTAAATTACCCACTTTTGGCAACCCGGAACAGCTGGTCCATCTAATACTGTAACGTCAAGCTCGAAAGCATTCTGGCCTGTAGTGTAGTCAGTCTTGCGGTAGCCATGACCCATTGCCGTGCATAGCTTTTAAAATTACCGATCTATTTCAAAAGTTTAATTTTATTATACCAACCTTAAAGCATCGTCTATCGCACAAATGCGGATGTAGGTTATTAGATGAATTTATAATCACATCAACATTTGGCAGATAGGCCTACATATCCAAGACACCTAGTCTTTGGTAAAGAAAACATATATACAGGCACTATTAAAATATTATCACTACTTTTTTAATCAGTGTAAAAGGTATTACGTATACTTTTGGTATTTAGAAGCGAGCATATTAATTTGCAGCTTAAACAATTAGTTGGGTAGCCATAAGTGGTTTTAGCTATATACAGAAGATAACTTCAACTTCTTGATTAGCATTACACATGATGGGGCTTATGGACTTGGTGATGACTATAATAGGATTATTCACGAAAATAGTCCGATGAGAGTCAATACATTGTTGCCAAATTTATTCTGAAACACATTTTTATGCTGTATTACACATGGTGAACATAACCATAAATGACAACATTGCAGGGCGAGAGGGGGTGAGGGGGGACACAGCTGTTAAAATTTCCATCGGACTATTTTCGTGATCTTACTATAGTGAGACTGTCAATATCAATCGCCATTCTAACATCCCTACATATATATTTACTGACTTGTACTGGTATGTAATTACAGTGTAAGTGTAAATATATTGAAATTTTACTGCTCACAATCAGCTTGGTCCCACATGAGGTCCATTCTGGACCCTGTTATCAATTCTCACTGCACTATTAAGGCCAGATAACAACAGTTTGAGGTTGGGCAAGACCAATATTTAGACTGTTTGTTCCAAATAATGTTTAAAAATCCCATTGGCACAGGAGAGGCAAAAAGAATACAAATTTGGTATTTCCAGGGGCCGCGGCATTGCGGGAGGAGTATCGGCGGCTTGCGGCTATAGCTTCATCTTCGTAGTGACAAAGTCGTACATCTACCTGGAGCACTGGTTCGACATCTGGGGTGCACTGCTCATCTACGCGGTCATCGGGCTATGGGGTATCGGCTACCTCTACTACTGCCTGCCCGAGACCGAGGGCAAGACTCTGGCCGAGATTGAACCCTACTTCATGACCAAGAAGGAGAGAATGGAGAAAGCGCCTTCCCTCAAGAATGTTTCTGCTCCTGCCTGAATTTAATGAAAATCTCAGAACTAAACTTATGGAATGAGATTTAGGATGGTATAGAAAAGGAAAGCCTTAACATGAAATTTCATGTTATGGTTGGATTTCTTATTTGGAGGTAGATTTTTAAAGTGCAAGATTTTTTTATGTAACAGATTGTTCATGGCTTAAGACTTTAAAAATATTTTGTTGTAAATTTTGAATAATATTTTTTTTACAACTTAAGGGCAAGTAAGAGTGAGTAAAAGACAATGTACAGAATTTCACAGTAATTTATACAAAGCAGTTAAGAGAATTCAGTAAAGTTATCAACACATACACTATGTACACCGTATATGATACACAGGCATCACCAATTGTTTGATTATACAATAAGCTTTTTAACTTTTCCCATTTCGTTCCAAAAGCTTCCACTTTTCAATTAATTCGTTTATGTAAAAATTTAGAACACTGGCAATTTTTTTTAGATTGATGAGCAATTTCATTACAAAATATTTAGGAATTATTAAAAAAATCATCTGTTTTAAAAATAAAACTGTTTTTGTAGTTACATCCCTGAAGGATTTCTGCCTGAGTGCCTAATAAATTGTTTAAGATTCTAGCAAAAACATCTAACTATACAATACAATAAAAAAGATCCAAAGGTCAAATCATTAGTACTCTAACAAGTGATGTTTCTAATGGGTAACCAGAGTTTGAGATTTTACTTTTAACCCCATTTTAGCTGGGATCAGTAAGTGAATTAATATGCATTTTTTTATATAATGGAAGCAGCTTGATGACTTTCAATTAAATGTACTTAAAGGCAACGTAGCTATTGTACCTGTGATAATGTAATTAAGTATTGGCTAAGGCACACTTACTAACGAGAGAACAAATTACTGTACATAGACCTATGATCTGTTAGTTTTAAATTAGGAGCCAACAAACGTACCGTATTTCAAACTTTTTTTAAGAACGATTTACTTTTTTGTTAACTTATGTGTCTAAATGAATGTAATATTTTACGTAAATAAATGTATATATCATTAGATTATTCTTAAATATTTTACTGTAAATAAATTACTTCTTTTAACTACGGTTGAAATAGTATATTGACCTATGATGCTGTTCTAACTGAAAATCTTGCCAGTAGTTATTACAAATAAAACACCTTAATAAGCTTAATTAAAAAATAACTTAAGACAAAAATAACGTTGGCGTCAAGATAGCTTGAGAGAAACATAAAACCAAGTTTGGGTGAGTCGGTGGCGAGTGGTTAGCACGCCGGACTTCAGGACCATGGCAGCAATGTCGTGGGTTCGAATCCGCGTTCTGCGATTTATATGAGTACCATTCACCTCTGTACTGTAGCGGCTCACACCCTACTTTGTCTAATACGAGCCACGCACAGATCAATAGTCTATGTGGATGAGGCAAGGTAATAAGTCAAAAAGAGGCCTGACAATCTCTTTAAAAAAAAGTACCAGGTGTAAAGGAACTGAGTTAATTTCACCAGTAAAAATTTTCAAAATTAAATTTTGCAGGATACACCACCACAAAGAAACCAAACATGTGATGACCGTTAAATATCTCAACTCAATATGAGCTGAAATTTTTGCTTGCTTTCACCACTGATTCATCTAAGGCTCCACAAGTGGTAAATATATATTGTATGGCTTATTTAGCTACCCACCAAGACTTGACATTAATAACCAAATTCTGCAGTTCAGATCACCTGAAACAATATTAGTAAAAACCTAACTCTAAATAAAATCGTTGATCTCTCTTTGTAGAGCTAAATCCAGGGCACTAAGCCATTGCACCCCATCATACTTGCGCTATGCAGACCTGTCATATATTATACTCGCCCTAAGTGTTGTATAGAATATAACTCGCCTACGGCTCGATGGGGGCTCCGCCCCCATGCCCCCTTACGGGGTTGCACCCGAATTTTTAATTGCTCTAAGTATGAAGTACTGAACAGGCTAGTTGGGGCCTCCACCTGACTTAGTTTAATAGTTTAGGAAGTAAAAAGCATTTAAGATGTACTCTCGATATTATTAAGTATAAATTGATACTTTTGTTTTATATTTTATATAAAATGCTCAGGGTATTTGTGTGGAGCTAAATTTTAGGCATCTTAAGTGTCATAATAGTAAATAAAAAATATTAAAATAACTCAATTTTTGTGAAAGAATGATGAAATTTTGAAAGTAAAATAAATAAATAAAAATGTCTTTATTTATCCAGCGATTTTCAGTAACAACTGTTTTTCAAAATAACTTTCGTCCAATAAGTCTAACAAGTTCAAGCAAGTTACATAATTTACATAATAAATAAAAAACAACAAGTACGCCCCTTTTGGGGTGAGCTGGGTGAAATGCTACAAAATTTCAAAGGGCCGAGTTTAAAGAGTATCTTAAAAGAATATAAAAATGACAAAAGATATATCAGTATCACAGTATTTTTACCGGGTTAAATAAAATCACAAGAAAACTATACATGAAAAATGTTAATAATTTAGTACTTACAATTAATTGCTTTTAAGTAATATTATATTGAAATTGGCCAATCACTTTTCCTATAGTAAGACCTAGATATGGTCGTAATATATACTAATATTGAGGCATCGATGTGCCATAACAGTAAATGAAAAATATTGAAATAAAGCAATTTTTGTGAAAGACATTCGATATTGTGAAAGTACGCCCATTTTAAGGGTGAAGGGGGTGAGATACTGCAAAATCGCATAGGACCAGACTTGTAAATCGTCTAAAATAAAATATAATACTGGCAAAACATATATCAATTTTGCAGTGCATTTGGCAGAATAAAGTAATTTATAAACACTTTACACGAAAAAATGTTAGAAATTCCGTGTTCCTACAATTTTTTTGAACAAAACTTATATTGAAATTGATCAACGGCTGCTACCACAGTAAGAGCTAGTTGAGGTTAAAATATGTACTAAATTTCTTGCATCTACGTGCCATTAGAGTACATGAAATTTCTTTAAATAGCGCATTTTTGCGAAAGAATTTCGATTTTTTGAAAGTACGCAGCTCTTTCCGGGCGAAGGGGGTGAGATATTGCAAAACCGCACAGGAACGTACTTTTAGAACGTCTAAAATAAATATAATACTGTAAAATATATATAAATTGTGCAGTGCATTCGCCTGAATAAATTAATTTACAAACACTTTACACAAAAAATGTTAAGAATTAAATGTTTTTCAATTGTTTTAGACTAAATTCCGATTTAAATTGGAAAAAAGCTACTACTATAGAAAGAACCTGTTGAGCTCATAATATAAACAGAAATTCATGCATATATGTTACATAATATTAAATACAAATATCAAATTGGCGCAATTTTTTCTAAAAACTTTAGAAATTTTGAAAGTACGCCACATTTAAAGGGTGAAGAGGGTGAGATAAGGCAAAATTTCACAGAAGCAAACTTGTAGAGCGACTATAAGAGAATATAATTATGGCAAAACATATAACAATATGGCAGTACATTTACAGGGTTAAAGTGAATAAAAACACTTTACATGAATAAATCTTAAGGAATTTGTGGTTTTACACTTTTTTCTACTAAAATTTTATTGACATTGGCAAATCGCTATTACTATAGAAAGAACTGTTTGATATTACAGAAAATCATGCATCCACGAGCCATAATACTAAATAAAAATATCGAAATAGCGCAGTTTTTGCGAAAAATTTTATAAAATTTGAAATTACACCCCTTTTAAGGGTGAAGGAGTTGAGATACGGACAAACGTCAGAGGACCAAACCTATGGGGTATCTAAAATAGAATACAATACTGGAAAACATGTATCGATATAGAAGTATATTTACCAGGTAAAAGTAAATTACAAACACTATACATGAAAAAATGTTAAGGATTTCGTTTGTTTCCGATTTATTTGGACTAAACTTTGGTTTAAATTGGCCAATGAATGCTTTAATAGTTAGACCTATATAAGGGCATATTATGTACAAAATTTTACTCATCGATGTGCCATAATACTAAATGAAAAATATTAAAATAGTGCAATTTTTGTTGACGAATTTTGAAATTTTGGAGGTACGCCCCTTTTTAAGGGTGAAGGGGATGAGATACGGTAAAATGTCATTGGACCAAACTTGTAGAGCGTTTCATTCCCCACTAACGATTTTTCCTCAGATTTGAGGTAAGACTCCTCGTTCAAAAGTTACAGCGAAAATAAAAAACCCTCACATATTCAGATTACCGATGTCATCCCTTTAAATTTTTTTGAGGGGGTTAAAATTTGAAAATACAATGTTTTGGGATTTTCCCTTTTTATTGACCATACAAACTATGTGTGTACCAAATTTCAAGTTTCTAGCTCATCCGGAAATCCGAAATACTTTGTATACGTGATCAGTGAGTGAGTCAGTTTCACATCGGGTTGTATAGTATTTAGATTAGGCCTAATGTGGTGGCTGCACTGCCATTTAAGGATCGTCGTCTGATGACGTAACATCGGCCTATGGGACCTGCTCTTCTATCTCAGTCTACCGTCTCTAAATGTCAAGGTTAGTTCGTAGTATAACCTATGTTCGGTTACGACAAAATGGCGCAGTCGTCCTTTTTTAGAAAGTAGTGCGTGAGCAAGTTCTTTTTCGCAGTGGCGAAGTCTGTAATAATCGTTATTATTTTATGAAAATAGTGCGGTTAAATGCTCAATCGGACATGAAAATGTCGAATATCGGTCGAATGACGGAATTTAATCCCCACGAGGAGGATGTGGAATCGTATTTGCTCAGGCTTAAACATTATTTCAAAGCAAACGATGTAAAGGATACAGCTAAAGTATCAATTTTAATTACCGTGATCGGTCCAAAAGTTTTGTCGGTGTTATCGGACATTCTTTCTCCCAAGAAAGTAGATGAGAAAAATTATGAGGAATTAGTAGAAATTTTGGAAAATCATTTTGCGCCAAAGCGTCTGGTGGTAGCGGAGAGATACGTGTTTTACTCTCGTGTTCAAAAACCAACAGAAAATATTTCCGAGTTCGTGGTTGCAATTAAACATTTGGCAAGTACTTGTCAGTTTGGTTCTTTCTTAAAAGACGCTTTAAGAGATAAATTAGTGTCGGGATTGTCAAATGATGCAATTAGACAAAAACTTTTGTCGGAAGAATTAGATCTTGACAAAACTTTGGAGTTGGCGCTCAGGCTTGAACGTGCGGAAAAGCAAACAGGAATGTTCACGAGTCAAGCAGTATCCGTGAATGAAATAAATAGATTTAATAACAGTAATCGAAAACCAAAACATTCTCAAACTGTTCCCGGTGTTAAAAAGAGGCCCAAGCCTAGTAATGAAAAATTTCATGGTGAAGTGGGTAATCAAAAGTGTTACCGTTGTGCACGTACCGATCACAAGGGCGAGGAGTGCCCGTATGCCAATTTTAAGTGTCATAATTGCAAGAAAGTTGGACATTTAAGTAAAACTTGTAAATCAAGAGGAAAATTTCACAGAGTTCACCAGCTGGTGGGTGATGGTGGAGAAGAATATTCTACCGGTAATAAAAGTAAGCCTAACTCTGGCCTAGGCCTATCAGACCAGATGGGAAGCTTGGCCTTATATAATATAGGCCTAAAGGAAAACAATTCCAGTTTTAAGGTAAGATTAGCAGTAGAAAATGTTAATCTAGACATGGAGGTTGATACAGGATCAGCACTGTCAATTTGTCCTTATGAGTTGTATAATGAGCATTTTTCTCATCTGAAATTGAATCCAACTAATGTTAAGTTACAGACTTATTCTGGCGGAGAGGTTAAAGTTTGTGGACTAGTTAAGGTTCAAGTTAAATATAATAACCAAACGTGGTCTCTACCACTAATTGTAGTAAACACAGATCGTGCAAACCAACCAATGCTCTTTGGTAGGAATTGGTTACAGAGTATAAAACTGGATTGGAAATCATTATTCTCCTTTTCTAAGGTAGGCCTAAATAATTTAGAGAAATGTGATGACAAGCCGAGCTTATCTTCTGATATAGGCCTAACTAGGTCTAGCCCTAGCCTTAAGAATGTTTCTGTTGAAGACTTAAAACACAAGTATCAAGCAGTTTTTCAAGCAGGTTCCGGTGAGATTAAAAATGTTAAAGCTCACATAGTACTGAAAGAGGGCGCAACGGCCAAATTTTGTAAATTCCGGCAAGTGCCTTTTGCTTTGCGGAAACCAGTAGAAGAGGAAATAGATAGATTAATTGCAGAAGGTATAGCCTATCCAGTTACCAGTTCAGAGTGGGCTACCCCACTTGTAGTTGTGCAAAAGCCTAAGGGTGTGCGTCTCTGCGGAGATTTTAAAGTAACGTTAAATCCAGTTATTCAGTCAGAGCATTATCCGTTGCCTCAACCAGAGGACATTTTTGCGTCTTTGGCTAATTGCGGATGGTTTTCAGTCATTGACCTAGAGACTGCATATTTACAGTTACCAGTGGCGGAACAGTCACAAGAGTTGTTAACGCTTACGACCCACAAGGGGCTCATTAGGCTACGTCGAGTGCCATATGGGTTGGCATCGGCACCTGCTCTGTTCCAAGCTGCAATAGACAAGATTATCGAGGGATTGGACGGCACGGTGGCCTATCTGGACGACATTCTCATCGGTGGAGCGACTCAAGAGGAGGCCTATCATAGGTTGGAGAAGGTATTGCAGCGCCTTCAGGAACATGGCGTGAAGGCCAATGAAGGTAAATGTAAATTTCTAAAAACCTCTGTTCAGTATTTAGGTTACACTCTCAGCGCAGAGGGCATCGGACCGCAAGAGGGCATCCTGGAGGCAATCAGAAAGGCGCCTCAGCCTGCAAACAAAGATGAACTCCGAGCATATGTTGGTCTTCTTAATTATTATGGTAAATTTATCAAGAACTTGTCTAGTAAATTAAGTTGTTTTTATGACTTGCTCAAGAAGGATGTACCTTGGTCATGGTCAAAAATTTGTTCTGACACTTTTCACCAGAGTAAGTCCTGGGTTTTAAGTTCGGATGTGTTGGTACACTATGATCCAAATAAACCGTTGGTCGTAACCTGTGATGCCAGTCCGAGGGGTGTGGGAGCAGTTCTCTCACATATAATTAATGGTGAGGAAAAACCGATAGCGTTTGCATCTAAATCATTAAGCCAAAGTGAAAAAAACTATTCACAACTCCATAAAGAAGCCCTGGCTCTGGTTTTTGCAGTTAAAAAATTCCATAAATACATATATGGAAGACAGAATGTAGTTTTGCAGACAGACCATGCACCGCTTGTTGCAATATTTGGAAGTAAACGTGGTGTTCCTTGTTTAGCAGCTGCTCGACTACAACGCTGGGCCCTGATCCTGTCCTCGTACAATTTCGACGTCAAGTTCCGGAAAGGAGTGGACTTGCCACATGCGGATGCCTTGTCCCGTCTGCCTCTGCCAATGGATGAAACATTGGAGCTGGAGTCCAACTGTGTATCCCATGTGAACAACTGTCTGAAAGTATTTCACACTATGAAGGTCAGTGATGATACTCTTATTACTTCTGCTGATGTGGCGAAATTTACTCAGACTGATCCAATACTCTCGAAGGTTCGGGATTTTGTTTGGCATGGGTGGCGAAACGTCACAGATCCACAGTTGATACCGTATGTTAGGCGTAAGGATGAATTGTCCGTGGAAAACAGTTGTGTTCTTTGGGGTTCAAGGGTGGTGATTCCACAAAAACTGCAGGCTTTAGTAACTCGGTTGCTGCATGACCAGCATCCGGGTATTACAAGAATGAAGATGTTGGCCAGGAGCTTTGTATGGTGGCCTACATTAGAGCAGTCGATTGAGGATATTGTCTCTTCGTGTTGTATTTGTCAATTTACTAGGAATGCAGCTTCCAAAGTCCCACTACAGCAATGGCCTAGAGCTACAAGGAGATGGCAGCGAATCCATATTGATTTTGCGGAGGACCCTAGTTCCAGACAGCAAATGCTGGTTATCGTGGATAGTTTTTCGAAATGGTTGGAAGTGTTCCTTATGAAGTCAACCACCTCCTTTAAAATAATAGAGCGTCTCCGCTCACTATTTTCAGCGTATGGGCTGCCGGAGGAATTGGTGAGTGACAACCAGGCGAGTTTTGCAAGTGCCGAATTTCAGGAGTTTTTAGCCAAAAATGGTGTAAAGTTTACCCGAATACCTCCATATCATGCTGCGTCGAACGGAGCAGCTGAAAGGAGTGTTCAAGAAGTAAAAAAGAGTTTGAAAAAGCAAATTTTAGATGCGGATTCTTGTAACATGTCTCTCCAACACAAATTGGACAATTTCTTATTTGCGTACCGCAACATTCCTACTGCCGTCACAGGTCTCTCTCCAGCGGAAATGTTTTTGCGATGGAAACCAAGAACTAGGCTGGCTTTAATTAAACCAAATTTGGCGGCTTCTTTAGAGAGGAAGGCAGAAATGCAAAAGAAGGCGGCGGATATCCACAGGGGGAGCAGCCGATTTTTTATGGAAGGAGAGAAGGTCCTGGTAAAAACTGTAAGGCAAGAAAAAATATCATGGCTTCCCGGAAAGATTTTGGAGAAACGAAGCCCTGTGACTTATGTTGTTAGCGTTTTGGGAAAAACCAGGTTTTGCCATGCGGATCATCTTCGATCCAGTAAGCTGGAAGAAGACGAAGACTTTATGATCAATAGGCCGGTTGAATCAACTCAGGTAAAATCGCCATCACCCACGGTTACGCCAGCAACTCCTCCGCCAGTGTCTACGTCTCCACAGAGTTCACCTCAGCAGATGCCGTCGCCTGTCAGCACAGATCAACCAAGGTCCCCTACAGGGCGATCAACGCCAAGTCCATCAAGACCCTCGAATGTGCAGTGCAGTCCCACACCACTTAGAAGATCAAAGAGGACTGTACGTAAGCCTGAGAGGCTTGATTGGTAAAGCTTACAGCAAGAGTAAGCTAGAAGGATTTTTTAGTTTGTTTTTAAAAAAGTTATTTAATTTGTGGCCACGTTAAACTGTACATAGTAATACAGAAGAAATTTGAGTTAGTAAATCAAGAATTTAGGCCTCAGAAGTATTGGGCTTAGTTTTGTTGAGTAATTGTAAAAAACTTATTTGGTTGGGACGAGTGTCATATATTATACTCGCCCTAAGTGTTGTATAGAATATAATTAGGCCTAATGTGGTGGCTGCACTGCCATTAAGGATCGTCGTCTGATGACGTAACATCGGCCTATGGGACCTGCTCTTCTATCTCAGTCTACCGTCTCTAAATGTCAAGGTTAGTTCGTAGTATAACCTATGTTCGGTTACGACAAGACCGATCAACCCTTCGAAGAAAGCACTCGGTGCGCACTCTGTGACTGTGAGATCCATAGATTGATACCCTACCCCGCAGCCTCATGACTGGTCTTGTGTCATTCCCCATTTGTATTTCCAATTATTACATCATCCCACTCCAACACATAACAATTGAGTTAAGCCCACTGCTTCTGAAAAAGATCTATACCACCTACTATTAAGATCAGGTCAGTTATCAAAAAGATGTCCCGACCTTGGAAAGAGTCCCAGGAGAAAGTCCAGTTGGTATGGATGGAAAAGTTTGTGTCCATTAACTGGGATGCTGTCTGCAGAAATGGTTTTCAGGATCTCAATTGGCTCATCTCCTTGTGTAAGTAATTATGGATGAGCAGCTGTGGATTAGATAAGATCTTGGTATATTCTCTAACCAGAGCATCCAATTTGGTCTTATTTAAAGTGGAGCAATATTACACAGAACTTTGAGCCAAGGAGTTGCCATGAGTGTCACTAATGGCTCTCATGGTCCTATTTAGATGGAAGTCGGATCAGTTGACATGTCCAATGTTTAAAAACACAGGAGTACTGCACTTGAGTAAATGAGGGACAAAAAGTGGTTTGCAGAACTTAGGGGGTGATGTTCACATCCACAGCATTCCATTATAGTTGAACGTACTCCCTGGGTGGTGCTAAAAAAACAACAACTTTGGCAGCTATCTGAACTGTCGCGCGAGTGATCTCTCAGCTATACCAGCTGCCAGACAACAAGTGATAAACGATTTTATAGTTAATTCATTAAATATACTCCGAGAAAAAAAACGATAAAACATCAAATTACAATACATTAAGTCATACAAGTCATAACTTTAGACAAAAATTGTTTGTTGTGTATGAAGGGGAGTTAAGTTCAAATTTGTCTCTCTGAGGGAAATTATTGGCACCCGAGCCCTATGGCAAGGCATGAGTATATGCTTGGGCGACAGTTTTCCCCCGGGAGATAATGAACTTTACTCCTGAAAAAAAACATTCCCCAACCCCCTCCCACTCCAAAAAAAACCTAGAAAAATAAGAAAACTTTGATAAGTATCCATCTCTAACCATTGAGTTGGTTATCTAACCTCAAAAACAAGAATGTGAATTGTTACTAGAATATTAGTGTATTCATTGGTATAATCAGCTGGATTTTACGCTCTGCTCTGGAGAGCGGCAGCGTTGCCCTTTTGTCGTTAAGTTGCAATTCACTGAGTTGTCAGATTGTTAATGTTATTTTTATGGTTTTACTTTGTCTCCCTGCAAGGAGGGAGTAAGGTTTGACTTTACATAATTGGTGGGGGGAAACATTATTTGTTCACTGCGTACATTTAAAAATTTAAAATAAATTTCAATAAATATAAAATAAATACTACTTTGTCAAGTCTTCAGAATTTATTGAGTACAAAATTCCCCTGTATTTATTGTTCAGGATTAGGATCACTAAAAAATCACTTCCTATTTATTAAGATTCAGTGGTTTATCCAATCTAAATGAAGGTCTAGCTCTTATTTGTGAGGGCCTCGGGCCTATCTGGGAAGCTCTAAGTTCTACTTGTGACGATCTACTCACTGCTATTGAACCTCTTCTGGATAGGTCTGTATAGCTTTCATTTTTTTTAGTCCTAAAACAATTGAGCAGCTTGTTTAAAACATTCACTAAAGTAAAAAAATATATAGCTAAATATAGAAAAAACTCTTTTGTTACTATTATGGTTAATATTAATGAAATTATAAAATAATATGAGGATTTATGGATTGTAAGATAGAGTCCTATATATGAAATATCCATATCTATTCTTTACTAATTTAATACGGAAAGGGGTTTTTTTTATTTATTGATGAGAAAAATTTATGAGAATCAGACTTAAAATAAGAGAACTATTCTTGGTTTAAACTTGTAATAACATTGGTATTGGGTTAAGAAATATCTGTTGATGTACAGCTGTTAATAGGTGTAGTTTCCTTAGTTTTAGGTGACTACTGGATACTGTAATCACAAAATTGGGTTGGTCAGATGTCAAATGTAACATTTTTAGCAATTACAAGTCATAGAATAAAATAAATTGCTTGATTTCAAGCACCAAGAACACTAGTGAATTTAAAAAAAGTAACATTGGTTCCATGAAACACTATTGGTGATGATCTCCCAAATATATAAAGTAAATGAATAAACTCACCGTCAATGCAATCCAAAAGTTTTATCCTTATGGACAATTGTTTCGCCCCTTTAATATAGGGGCATCTTCAGGGGGCATCTCATAAAGGGGCGAAACAATTGTCAACAAGGATAAAACTTTTGGATTGCATTGACGGTGAGTTTATTCATTTATGATATCTGCAATTCCAGGTCGCCAAAACGTTACCATATATAAAGTATATAGCTTGAATATTTCACACTCCAATACATATTAATTCAACTGAAAATACAATGATTTTTAAATATCTTAGTAAAGGTTTGACCGTCCACTTTGATGGGCTTTTGAGAAAACTGCATCCTGGTATTACTGTATCCTGGTACTGTGGAACTTTAATATGTTCCAGCAACATTTAAAATGCAAAACCCTTTTGAGTGACCCCCTCATTTTGAAGGGTTTGTCAAGACAAAAGCAATGGTGCAAACCCGAGGTAAAAAAGACATCCTAACCCAAATGGCAACTTTTCAAAAATTTGAATGAGCAAAGAACATCCATTTCACCAATTCAAAATTTTGAATACCTGCCATTTTGTTTCTGAATGACATGTTTTTTTTGTGAGGTGTCTTCAATTATGACTATATTTTTTGGGTTTCACTCACCTATTTAGGTTGTCGTCAGCTTGGGACTTGTCAGGTCCCAAGCTGACGACAACCTAAATAGGTGAGTGAAACCCAAAAAATATAGTCTTACCTGCCATTTTGGCATGAGGTGTCATATTGACCTCGAGTTTGCACTATTAATAATGTTTTCTTAACAAAACTTCAAAATGAGGGGTCACTCAATAGGGTTTTGCAATTGAAAATTTGGATTTTCCCAAAATACCTTAATTTGGGGGATGGGGCAAAATATCAAAAATGAAAAAAATCACTTTTCCACTTAATAATGGTATCCAGGATTGGGCTTACCCACTGTAACCAATTTAAAACGTAAATTGGGAAATTCATACTTTGTGTACCCGTCCTAAAATTTTAGATGGCTGCCATTCTGGTTAGGGGTGAAATATCGACCTCAAATTTGCACCTCTTTAAAAAAGGGGGTTCCTGAATAGAGGTTGCTATTTGAAAAAAACAAGTTACCCCTAACCCCTCACTCTGTTAGGGGGTTGAAAATAGTTTTTCAATGTCAAAAAGTCTACAATCTTTGTTAATGATTAATGCCACAAACCAAGTATTTCTATCCATTTTGTTTTTAAAGGTACAGATTTGTTTACACACTGTATAGGTTATTGTTATTGTTCCCTATTGTTGTTATAATCTTACCTCTTCAATGTAAACACCATTTTACTTTACACTTAAAAGTTAAATATATTTTGTAAGTGTCTTTGCTTAAGTTTCATTATGTGTCTTGATTCTTTTGTTTTGATTTGAAACTTTACAAGCCCAATACTATTTTCTTCAAGTTCGTGTTGAGACGAATATCAATAAGCTGAATAAAAAGCATTTCCGTTTTCCCAGAATATAATGTTATATGTTTTCAACACATTATTAAGTAAAATTATAATGTAATTTTAAGCAAAATCAAAACACTATAAAGATATGTGTACTATCCTTTCTTTAATTTAACTTGATTCTTTTTTATGTTGAAATATTCTCAAGCAATATGATAATAGTTTTGTCTACTGTATGAATTGCTAATTTAGGTTAACACTTTCAGAGCTGAAAAACAATTCATAGTCATTCCCCAGTGCAGCGCTACGGTTCACAAGACTGTGCCACAAGCGTAAAAAGAAAAGCTACCCATAAACTCAAAGCAAATTCAAACTCATAAATGTTTTAACTAACTTTAATATTGCAAAAATGTGAGAAAAGCATGTCCCTTCAGGCAGAATATACATATTTGAGGTTCCAGAAGAGCTAAGTAGTGAAAAGCAACATACCACAACTATGAAGGGTTCTGGAGCCGCCCTGCCTTGTATTGACATTTTAGAATTTGCGCTGAAGCAATGTGTCAAACAATTCCTTCTTTAAATCCGTCTTAAGTTTAGGAGTTAAGTTACTATTGAAGAAAACTCTTTATACCAATTTGTTTCACTACAATATTTTATTTTTAATGTAGGCCTAAAACAGTATAAGAAATAATCAACAAATTTAGGTAACCAAGAAGGTTATCATTTGTTTTTCTTCCCCGGTGGGGGAGTCACAGGCGGTGTTTTGATATCTGGATGTTCCTCAGAGAAATCCATTGAATCAAATTTTAAAAGAACTCTGCTCAACTTCTCCGATGTATCTTCTTTCATAGACAGCCTTGGCAATGGCCTGAAAGTTACATGATGAAATCAGTTGTGTTAGTAATCTTCTGAACAATTTCTCAAAATATAAACTGTTAGTTTAAAGCTAAAAGCTCAGTTTGTCTTAATTTTGTTTAGTCATTGTGGAATATGCATGTGGATACTTTGAGAATACAAATATACAAAAAAAACTTCCAAGATAAGATGTCAATTTTTATAAATTTTATTCGATTTGAATCCTGGTCTGACTGTTCTAAGGCTAAGGGCAGAAAACAAAATATTTTACTTGGGAAGTTGATTCCAAGTGATCCTTTTCAGCAAGGTGTATATTTCAATGAAGATATATCAATGACACAAAATGAAGTTTATTTATCTCCTGCTTTATTAGATGAGTCAAAAATGCAGATAATAAAATATGAATAGATCCTATAGAAAAAAGTTTGGTCCCCTGCTATTTTCATATAATAGGTATTGACAGACCTAATACGAAAACTATGTTAATAGTAATTATTTGGTCATTAAAAACGAGTTTGTATTGCAGAAAAAGATATATAGTTTTATTCATCTACTAAAACACCTATGAATTTACTACAATCAATGAATGACTACCATTTTGATTTGATTCTATCATAACAAAATATGTACTGAACTCAAAAACAAAAATGAACCTAAAGCCGTATTACAATATGGTAGATCAGTTTGATATCAACCTGAAAATGTATTTTATAATTTTATTCCTGATATAAAAAAATAACCATTAATTTATTCAAATGTCAACAGTCTGAAGGGTTTTTTTCAAACAATTTTGTCACATATGTGACAATGACTAGACATACTTATCACGTTACACAAGTACAGTAAACAATTATTAGGCTGAAATAATTATAGAAGTTAATAATATGATACACCGACGTCCATAAAGGTATATATACCAGAGCTTAGGAGGATTTTGCTCACAACTATGATCTAATATTAGTGCTAAAATCAATAAGCTGATTGTAACATTCAAGCCAAAGAATCCCCCAAAAATTAAGGAAAAAAAGCTTGGGATCATTGTTTCCTCTCCACTGTCCCTAAAATCTCGAGCACAAAACAAACCAGCAAATGATGAATGAGCTCACTCTTAATGGCCAAAAGTTAATAAAGAATGATAAAAATGACTAAATTAGCCTAATGGTTTAAGTAACTATATTTGTACTGAAAAATGTAGGCAAACTTACGGTATAACTTGATTTTTTGGATCAACTACTGAAGATCGCATCACACTGGGAACTTTAACTTTTTCCCTGAGACAAGGAAACGGATAATATAAAAACCAATAACAATTTATCTTAAAATCATCCAAAAGAAAACATTTTAATTGTTTCAGAGTGATTAATTGTAATAATCACAAAGCAATGAAAACTAAAGAACCTCCTATGATTCAATGTATTTTTCATCACATAAAAGTGTACAACATAACTAATGTCAACGCTTTTATTGGGCTTATAAAGTAGTATAAATAAAAACAAAAGAATCATAAATTGAAATCTAATTGTGTCAGCTATACTCATAAATTGGAACTAAAATTTCTACATCAGAATAAGAGAATAATAATTAATAAGCAGTACAGAGTCTAATATCTGAACCGGTTAACTGAACAGAATGTACACTAATTTAGTATACAAAATTGAAAAAAAACCTATTGTGAATTAATTGTCAAACATTGGGCAAGTGTCGACAAATTATAAAGTATATTAATGTGTACTATTTTTTTTTTTTTTTTAATCTATTTTGATTAAAGCCTAGATTATTATAGATTTTTATGTATTTGTTTTGATAAAAAAAAAAACAGTTTAAGAACTGTAGTGTGATTATAAATGGTAAACAATTTTCATCTTTGATTATCCGAACCCCCCCCCCCCCCTCCCGATCCCAATCAGTTAATTTGGATAATCAACTTTCTACTGTACACCACGAAGTAAGGTAATATTTCCTGCCTTGTGAGGAAAGTCAAATTTACTATTTATAAAAGATCTATATCCAAAGATTGATTGTTAGTGGTACACAATTAAGCTAAGTGAACAGGTGACTACTGTACCTTTCAAGTAAAAAAACAAAAGTTGTCATAAATAGGTCATCAGGTAGGATGTCCTTTGCATATCATTACTACACATGACAGTATCAGTTGGTGTACTCGTGGTATCTAGTAAGGGTACACAGTGAATAACATCTGTTACAGTTTCCTATCATTGTGTCTAGGATGACACTACCAAGATTGTGAGGAAAAGGCTTGGAGTATAGTCTTTTAGAGTCCTAAATGGTTATGAGCACTGAACATATTTTTCACCTATCGCTCAGCTATTGAGCGCAGTGCCTTTTATTCTAAAATATGCGTTTTATTTTCATTGATCCACGGTCCTCAAATCGCACAGTATATTCTTATGTTAAAATAAAATTAACTAAACATATGGAATTCACATTTGAAACTGAACTTACTTCTTTTTCACTGCCTTCTTTTTCCTGAAACAACAGTTGATCTTTTAAATAAAGGTATAATAGCTAGATTGGTTTCACAGATGCTACTAAATAAGTTTCTTCACACTATTCAACCCTTTAGCTTCAAGTTATGTTGTTGATTGTCTCACTAGCCCATATCTCAGTTGGATGTGGGTAGACCAGTTGCAAATTTTATAGTGGCCTGCAAGGGGTCATTAAACACATTTGGGTAAGAACTTTTGGGCCCTTAAATTAAATTTTCTGGAATCAATTTCCCTTTGCATGGAATATCTACCCTCAGTCAAATTGGTATGGGTTACTGGTTTGGCTGCGTCATTAAAGTTAAACTGGTGCTAAGGCCTAAACGATACTCTTTTCCCAACTATGTCAATTAGTTTTGAAAAAATATTGCACTAGTTTAAATAAGTGGATGAGTTGATAGTTGTTTGCGACAAGCTCATCGGGACCTGACCTGTCGTCAGACCCAACATTCAACCTGACATGTTGGGTGTTTTTCAAACACTGTGGGACGTGACTATGTTTCAGTAGGACCGTGCTGTCAAACCGAGCATCCGACCCAACAAATCCGCCGAACATGTTGGGATGGAGCCCATAGACTATTGTACATTTTGGATGAGCCGTCAGGTCCCAACATGCTCGCCAGACATGTTCGACGGTTTGTGGGGCCTTAACACCTTCGTCCACTGAGATGCTTGCTTTACAATGTCTACAAGTATTTCTTCTTACTATTTTTTTATTTTTATTTTTTTCACCTCACAAACAAGTGATGAAGAATGACAGAATACCCAACTTTCTCTCTAATCAATCAAAAGTTGATATGATCTGAATGATAATTGAGGTCATAACCTTATCCCAAAATAGAAAGATATTAAAATCCAAAGCAGATTTTAAATAGACAGTAATAAGTTAAGTTGAATATGGAACAATACCTGGTAATATTGGAGGCAACCAAGTATAATAAGGCCAACAAGTTCGACACCAAAAGTAAATTTGGATGGTTATTTATTAATTTTGGACTGTTTGTACTTACCAAAAATGGAAGCAATGTTCCACAGTCCAAAAAGTCCTGAAAATAATTTTACCAACTAACTGTCTGACTAGTAAGAGATAAAATTCCTTCAAAAACATTTCCACCTCCATTGTTGGGCGTCACTGTCTCATCTACACTCAAATAAAATAACTAAGTTAATGAAATACATGAAAGGAGTCAATGACATACTTTTTTGAACCCTTGGCGAGGATGTGTCAGAACCGCTCTCAGTTTTAGATGCAGAAGCTTCTTGATCACTGAAACAAAAATGATGATTTCTCAATAAAGAATACTAGATAGAAACTAAATTAATTGTGATTTCTGTTTTGTATTAATATTAATCCAAATTAAACAGATTTTGTTAAGAAAACACTGATGGGTAGTTAATATCACGCTCATCCCCAATTCTAATGAATTAGCATCAAACTCCAATGCCCAATCAGTTTTTATGCTTTTACAATACCTGAGGAGTTATACAGTCGAATCTCAATAACTCAAAATTCGCGGGACCATAATATCCCTCTGAGGTACGTTTAGTTCCACTAAGAAGTAGTTTGAGTTGCAGTGGTAATTTTTTTTGTTATTTGACTTACACAGGTAACGTACAGTATAGTATGGTGACAGCACACAGATAAGTGACTCAAGTTGCAACCTGTGCACCGTCATTTTGACTTGTGGTGGTCTGTCAAGAACACTTCAGGATGAAGAGGTGAATTTCAATATGTACTGAATATCAAGTTATAGGGGTATTGTCAAAGCCTACTACGTATTGTCAAACGTTCACCAATATCAGCTTGATTCTACCTTGTGTCTACAGTACGGGATTGTATTTGGTTGTAATAAAACTTAGTAGATTAAGTTCAACTAATTGTATTCAACCATTATATTCAACTACGTGAAAAGGTACCACTACTCATAAATGGTATACTCCAACATGGTACATTTTGTACTGAGATTTCATTCAAATAATTTTTTTTTATTTCATAAATTAACAAAAACTAGATAGACACAAGACTTCATTAGGTAAACAAGGAAATGGTAAATAAATCTTTTGCGACATGTTTTATGTGGTTAACCAAATGTGTAGTTTAATAACTAAGTATAATAACTACCTTTTAACTACCTTTAGGCCTATTATATTTCTGTTTATAGTTGTAAATTCTAATAATTGGTTCAGAGCACTCTTTGTTTACTTGCAGTTTACCAACCTGGCTGACGATCAAAGACCAAGCCATAATAATGCTGTTTTGTTTCTTTGTTTGGTTGGAAAGGTACAGCAGATAAGACAGAAGAAGAATTTCATTTCATTTCATTTCATACTTAGTTGTGTGAAATGTGTGACCTTAGTTGCAGGCAACAACCTGAAGTATACTAAACTTGATCAAGGCTAAAATATGCCGCTGTACATTTTTCCTAGTTAGAAACAGATAACTCTAATGTTTTGAACTACAATTGATGATGATCAATGTGATTTGTTTAGTTTTTATCAGATGAGATTCCTGATCCTGAAATATCAAGTAACTTCTTTTAATTAAACATTAATGAAAAGGCCTTGATCACTTACCTAGTAGAGATTTGAGATGTAGTAGGAGATACGTTTCTGACTCCGCTTTCTTCCGTCCCCATCAGTTTGTCAATCCATGACCGGAAACTGCCTCGCAGTGACATTATCTATTCGAAATTATGAGAAAAACTTTAAAAATAATTTAAATTTTTATCAGGATCTGAACAAAATTAATAGTAATTTCTTATTTATTTATTAAAAAAAAATAATAATAAAATAAAAAAAACAAACAAACAAACAAATTTAAATCTTAAGGTTTTATTAACTTTACACACAGAAAATTGTAAAAAGTTCTAAAATGATTGTCTGTCTTCGGTATAGAAAAGCCTCTTGGTTTCAGAGACTAATGTTCGCTGTCTTGCATAATGTTGGCATATGGATTTGGCAAAATTAGATAAAGCACAGCCGCCCATTAGTTATCATTACAGTGACCAATTTTGATGATATTTATATATGTTTATGAGCTAATTTATAAAAGTTAACACTCCATACCATACAGTGTTCTAGGAGTCAAAACCAATTAAATGACAATATTAAATATAGTAAACACTCTACCAAGCTATAAAATGCAAAAATATATCGATCATGATTAATTAAGAAGTTCAGTTTAAATTTATATAAGATACCACAAATCTGATTAAATTTTTCAATAATTTAGTTCATTTTTTTCAATATAATACTGGTACCAATATTGATTTAGCTTTGATATAAGTGGTATTGAGATACTATTTTTAGTACCAGGTACTTTTTTTTAAGTTTTTAGTATCAAGTTTTTTAGCGAATTTCCCTATAGGGAATACTCTATTACGGCAGTAGCCATGGTAAGACCTACACAGCGACCGCCGGTTGACTTCGGACGGGTAGAGGACGTTCCACTTTTCACTTTCGAGGAGCTGGAAACCTCCGTTCTCTCCCTGAAGAGCAACAAGGCTCCTGGCCCGGATGGGATTCCCAGTGAGGCTTTAAGGAAAGTATTTTCAATCAACTCTGACTTGTTGTTGAGAATGTACAATGCCTGTTTGGTAGAAGGGGTGTTTCCGGCTCCCTGGAAAACAGCCAGGCTTGTACTGATCAGCAAGGGCAAAGGTGATCCCGAGCTGCCGTCGTCCCACCGAGTTATGCGGGTGGTCAACAACTGGATGTCCGATCACGGTCTCTCACTTGCTCTCAGTAAGACGGAGATCGTGATTCTTAAGAAGAAGAGGATCGACACCGTCGTCCCGTTTCGAGTGGGAAGGGAGGTGGTCACATCAACTCGTGCCGCAAATACCTCGGGGTTATGGTGGACACCAAGTTAAGCTGGAGGGATCAGATCTTCCATACGGCGGACAAGGCCGCTAAGGTAGTGACTTACCTTAATAGGCTGATGGCCAATGTCGGGGGTCCCCGATCCAGCAGAAGACGTCTGTTGATGTCCGCGCTCCAGTCCGTGCTTCTTTACGGGGCAGAGGTGTGGGCAGGCGCTCTAGATAAGGAGTGCTACAGGTTGCGACTCGCCCGGGTTCAGTGTCAAGCTGCACTCCGGGTGTGTTCCGCCTACCGGACAGTGTCCGAGCCTGCCGTCCTGGTGGTCGCCGGAGTCATCCCTGTCAAGCTCTTGGCAGGGGAGAGGAAAGCGATTTATCAGAGACAAGGCGAGATCGGCAAGGACATGGCAAGAACAGAAGAGCGCTCCCGAACCTTCCAGCAGTGGCAACACAGCTGGGAGCACGACACCCAAGGACGATGGACTGCACGACTTATCAAGCAGGTCCAACCATGGTTGGAACGGCGGCATGGGGAGGTGGACTACTACCTGACCCAATTTTTGACAGGTCACGGCTATTTTCGGTCGTACCTGAACCGGATGGGAAAGACCGGTTCACCGGACTGCATTTATTGCCCGGGTGTTCCCGACGATGCGGAACACACATTCTTCCGCTGTCCCCGTTGGGAAGGGCCCCGCCTGGAGGCCACACAAATCTTTGGTGCATTTTCGGTGGACTCGGGCTGCCAAAAGATTTTGGAGGATGAGGGCAACTGGGATTGTTTGTCACAGTTCGTCCGGGGCATCCTCCTGGAAAAGAAAACCGATCTGGATTGCGAAGTGGCCCAGATCCCTTGATCGAGCGGCTGGATAAGGAGCGAGCCCCACGGGCGTAAGCCAAATTTAGGCCTAGCCTGACGTAATGTGACAAACAATTCCAGGTTAGATTCCTAAAGAGTAGAGGAGGTTTTTTAGTGGGTAAACCTGTTTTTAGGGGAGCCCCACACTACAGGCTGGCCACCTGTGTACGTAATGCATTTTTCCGCCTCTCCCTCAAAAAAAAAAAAAAAAAAAAAAAAAAAAAAAAAATGGTAAGACCTAAGCCCGGTACCATGTTACTTTTTCATTTTGAGGTCCCCAGAAGCCAAAAACAACGTTCGTTCATTTTCATATATATGTATATATATATATATATATATCTATGTGTCCGCGGTACTGATAACTTTTGAAGGGGACCTCCGATTTTGATGAAATTTGGTATGAAGGTGTAAGACCAGGTCTATTTTCATGAGTTCGCGAACCAGCATGATCGGGTTACGGGAATGGGGTTTTATGGGGTTTCAAAAGGGTAAAAAATGGGGTTTTTGCATTTTTGCAGCATAATTTTCAAAATTCAACAATTTTAACTGAAATCATTTAAAAGAGCTTAAAAAAAACAAACAATTTAGTATTTTGAATTTTTAACTTGGCTTAACAGGTTACGGAGAAAAGCCAAAAATAGGCTTTCCATGTTAATCTTATGGGAAATCAACGAAACCCTGTATCTCGCTTATTTATTGGAATAACTTGATAAAATTTGGTATGTACATTCACTAGGTAGGGTTCAACTGATATTTGCTTACAGCACCCACATGGCGGCAAACCTACGTACTCACCCTTATGGGGTTTATGGGGAAAATGAAAAAAACACCATAACTTGATAATATTTGGTGTGTACATTCACTAGGTAGGATTTAACTGATATTTGCTTATAACACCCATATGGCGGCAAACCTACATACTCACCCCCATGGGGTTTATGGGGAAAATTAAAAGTGCCGAAATTGTTACAGTTTGACATTTATCTAAGGAAACTATTACATTTCCTAACAAAACTAATATTTTCTGACAACATCCCAAGGCAGCTGATCTACATACCCATTCCTATGGTGTGTATGGGGAAAATATAATATCTCAAGATCGTTTGGAAATTCGCTGAGTACGCAGGTCTGCTGCGACGGGGGTATTTTATATTGAGAAATACTTTTATCAGCTTATCTGTACTTAAGAGTGTACAGTGAACTGAAAAGACACTCATAATCTCAGGCAAGGGGCCGTCCATAAATTACGTCATCGCTTTTTGACCATTTTTGGACCCTCCCCCCCTTAAAATCATCCTACCATCATAATTTGCCTGACCCCCCCCCCCCCTTCTCAGAAAAATTACGTCATTTTTAACAAACCTCCATTTTAAGTAAAAATAATACTTTTTGTTAAAGCAGCTTAAGTTCTATTCTTTATTGATTTATTAAGACTATCAATTAACTTTTGAAACCCATTTTGGCGATAGTTTGTTGAAAATAATTTTCAAACAGGATATTTTGATTTACAAACCACTGTACTCTCGCGTAGTAAACCACCTGTAATATCACCTTTTCTACTTACCTTTGTCTGACGATAACGCTACATGATAAACTTAAAACATTGACAAATCAAATCTGAATTTACCTTCGTAAATAAAGGCAAAATGACTTTCTCAATGGAAAAATAAACTAAAATAAACTACAAAACAACGCTTAAAAATAGTCTAATGTATTTAATTAGATAATTATTTTTTAATAGTTGAATTGTGTACGAATTTATCATTGTTTTACTATAAACATTTTATGTAGAATATTAATTTTTAAATGACGTCATATCAAAGCCAACCCCCCCCCCCCTTGCACATCACCCCCTTCTGTCATTTTCAATCTGGACCCCCCCTCCCTATTTTCAGATGACGTAATTTATGGACGGCCCCCAACAACATCCACTACCTTATCACATCAACAGCCATAGATGTAAAAAAAATCACCAGATGACCAGACCATGTGTGCACTGCAAGTGAATTGTTTAAGAACTGAAGGCGCTAAAAAGTAAGGATACTTAAATTGTTCTTTCTGAATTATTCTGGATAGTTTGTCAGATTGTCCTAAGTACAGGTTAGGGGGGTGGGGATACTTTAGTGAACTGTAATCTATAATGATTGATTCAACATCTCAGAGCTTATTGTAACGTAACCAACGTCCATGACCCCAAAGTAAATAGTTGTGAAAATCTGTACATAAAATTAATCACTCTTATTTGCGCATGATATAGATCATTATGTGATTCCCCGGTCACAGGACTGCGGCGAAGACAACGATGGTAAATGGTAAACGAATGAAATGTTAGTAAGACTTTGGAGGAATACTGTATGTGTAATAAATACAAACTGAATAAATTACCTGTGATGAAATGAATGCCAGTAGAACAAAACATATGACGTAGAAAAGGAAATAGATAAAAATTGGGCGGTCTCTGGTTCCGAAGTGACTTCGATAGTCTTTGGTGAATGGGTATAGAAGATCTCCTGCTTTACTTGTCTGTGAATATAAAGACAAATAATTGTGAGACACATTATTTCATTTAACTATCAGTGTTAGCTCGTGAGTAGGGCCTTTTTTAATAAGGAATCACAACAAACAATAATAATTAGTTTATTTTGATTTTATTATAAAATTTTGTACACAAGGAAATGTTTTTAAAATGAAAAGATGGTATAAAATATTTAATTGAGTCTTATATCTTAAAATCTATACATATTTAATACGCTAAGGGTTTTTTGTCTTGAGAACTCCTCCTACAATTTTCAACCGATTTTCAAGTTTTTGGTGTCGTTGGATAGGGCTTGGTCTGTAGTTGTTTGCGCCAAAAATTGATGAGAATCGGACTAAAAATAAAGGCGCTATCCAACATTTAAATCTCAAAATTTCCCATTGAAATAACATTGGGGACTGAATAAAGCATTTGAAACATCTGTTAATAATCAGCTGTAAATACGTGAAGTTATTGGCGATATTCACATTATTGGATTGGTCGGATGTCATTGATTTAGAGCTAAAGTAACATTTGTACTGTATTAAATAAATTGCTCGATTTCGAGCAACACGTATACTAGTTGATTTAAATGTGCTTGTTCAAATGTATGAATAAAAATTTATGGCATTTCAACTTTGATATGGTACAGACTATGCACCCCACCTTTCTTTGTAAACCATTAAGCTAGGTTTACAAGTGAGTTTTTCACTCTCAGAGAGTAGTTAGTTACTCTCATAAAAATCATAGACAGTTGTTGATAGTACTCACAGAAAACTGTCTAGGATAGGATTAACCATCTTGGAAAATTTGCTGGGTGTGTAAACACCTCTGCAAGTACCTCCTTAGAGTACGAAATGAAATGAAATGAAATGAAATATATCTTTATTGTCACATAACGTCTTACATGGCTCCAGCTGTGCTGGTTAAAACAGGTGACATTGTCATGAAATAATAATACTAAATATTTGTCCAAATGATAGAAACTTAAGAGTGAACATTGTCATTGAGATACTCATCAACAGAATAATAGCTTTTATCCAACAGACATTCTTTAAGGCTATTTTTAAATGTTGTAACATTACTAATTACTTTTAGTGAAGCAGGTAGACTGTTGAATAGTCTTAATCCCATATAGTATGGAGACTTTTCAAATAACTAAGGCGATGTCTTGGGTATTGAAAATTGGATTTAAAGCGGGTTGGGTAAGGGTGAACAAACTGGTTAATGTTGTAGTTTTGGGGGTTATTCTTTAAAAATATCAACATTTTGAAAATATAAATACAAGGCATGGTAAGAAGTTCAAATCTTTTGAAAAGCGGTTTACATGATGTTCTTTTTGGTTCAAAAGCCATTATCCTAAGATATTTTTTTTGGATTTTGAAAATGGCTGAAGCATGAGAAACTGATCCCCATAACTCAATACCATACTGCATGATGGAATAAAACATGGCATAATATACCATAAGTTTAGTTTTGAGATCAATTACATTTCTTAAAACATACATTTGAAAGCAAGCAGTATTTAGTTTCTTAGTTGTCATATCAATATGCTGTCTCCATGTTAAATTTTGATCAATATTCACGCCTAAAAATTTTGTATTTTCAATGTGAGACAACATATTACCATTATAATATAATTCAAGAGTTAAATTTTGCCGATTTTGTAATGTTTGGAAATTCAAAATTTGCGTTTTTGAACTGTTAAGCTTTAAACCATTCGCTCCAAACCAATTGGCCAGTTCTAGAATTGCTACGTCTAGTTTCGCTTTTAAGATATCAGAATTTTCTGCCTGAACCATTGCAGTAGTATCATCTGCATATAATATCAAATTGGATGAAGCATTTTTTGTTACATCATTCACAAAGATTAAGAAAAACAGTGGACCTAAAATAGATCCCTGTGGGACACCACATTCTATTTTTTGCCATTCAGATATAAATTGTAAACCATCTTTATTTACAATTGTCCGCTGCTGTCTATTTTTTAAATAAGAGTTTACCCAAGATAAGGCCAATTTAGAAAATTTATAATACTTTAATTTGTTTAATAAGATATCATGATTAACACAGTCGAATGCCTTGGATAGATCACAGAACACAGCTGCTGTGCTCTGCGATCCATCCAAGCCACTCGACACTCCATCTATGAATTCAGAGACAGCTGTTATGGTGCTACGTCCAGATCTGAAGCCAAACTGTTGATCTGTGAAAATACCATTATTTTCGAAAAAAGAGTATATTTGGTTGTATGCAATTTTTTCAAAGATTTTAGAAATGGTGGGGAGTATTGATACCGGTCGATAATTCTCTGGGTTATCAACAGATCCCTTTTTAAAAGAGGCTTTAATTCTGCATTTTTAAACTGATATGGATAGATTCCTTCGTCAAAACATTGATTTATTAACCAACAAAGGGGATTTGAAATTGATTCAACAGTTTTTTTGTACTATTTCAATGGGAATTTCATCCCAGCCAACCGATTTTTTGTTTTTTAGAGATAAAATAGTTTTATTTACTTGAGTTGGTGTTACATGTTTGAATTTAAAAACAGTCTGCAGATTAATATTGACATTTTTAGTTAATTTTTTTGCAGTGTGTGCACAAGGTTGGCATTTAATATCTTTTGAAACATTTATAAACTGATCATTAAAAAAATTTGCAATTTTTTGTCCTTCTTTTAACAGCTTGTCTCCAATACACAAATCAGGGAAATCTCTACTGTTTCTGTTAAGAGTTCCAAGTTCAGACTTAACAACATTCCACACTGCTTTACTTCTATTATCAGAATTCGATATTACATGACAGTTGTACATTTTTCTAGCCTTATCACAAACAGCCTTGAATATCCTTCTATAATTTTTATAATAGTTTTGAAAATTAATATCCTGATTGGTTTTGGCAATCCTGCTTAATTCCCTTTTCTTACAACTTGATATTTGGATACCTTTGGTCACCCAGCTTTTATTTTTATTCTTGCAAGGTTTTTTTGAATAAAACTTTAAAGGAAAACAAAAATTGAAAGTGGCCATAAAGTGATGAAAGAAAATGTTAAAATTTGTTTGGGCATCATTTACAACTGGAAAATCCCAATCAATTTCTGACATTGATTTGGAAAAGAGAGAAATATTCTTAGTTGAATAAAGTCTTTTCTTAAAACTAGTTTTACAATTAAAGTGAGTATTCAATACTTTGTTTTGAAACAATTCTATAAAAAGGCCTCTATGGTCAGATATTCCCAACTCTAGATTCATTTTTGATTTTTGCCTGTCAGACTTAAGAATACTGTTTGAAATAATATTATCAATACATGTGATTGTATTTTTAGTTATTCTTGTTGGAGACCTGAAATTTACATCAAAACCGTATGTAGCTATTAGATTCAAAAATAACTTTCTATGGTTGGGTGATTTGGTATTCTGTAAAATATCTATATTAAAGTCGGCAGCAATGTAAACTTGATGGGTTTTTGTGTATTTTTGCAACTTAATTAGTAATAGTTCTAATTTATTCATAAATATTTTGAAATTATTATCATATGGAGTTCTGTAGATTGATATAACAATTGTTTTAAAAGAAACTATCTCTACACTACACATTTCAAAAATATCATCTTCGTTATAAATATAAAGATCTGTTCTTTCCTTAAAATTATAGCTATGTTTGATAAGTATACATGAGCCCCCTTTTGCTACATCTTTTCTGCAATAGTAAGCCCCCAAACTATAATTTTTAAAACATGATAAAGTATTTATCTGGTCATTCAACAACCAGTGTTCATTGAAACATAATAAATCAACATTAGAACTCTCCAAAAAAATATACAAATCATGCAATTTATTTAAAATACCCCCTTGAATGTTTAAATGCATTAATAACATGTTTTTACTACTACCTAGATTCTTACATTTTTCCCATTTTGCACATTTTTTAAGAAAATCATAATGAGACACATTACAAGTTTGGCAATAGTTATCTTGAACTAAGAGATTTTCATAAATAGTTGGGAGTCCAGGTTTTTTGTGCAATTTACGGAGTGGTCAGGTTGGTCGGTGTGGTTGGCGGTGACAGTTGTTTTCTCTGTAGACAGCAAAGCAAATGCCACTTCTTCATCCTCCTGGGTCTGCGTCCTTGATGGTGTTGAGCTGTTGAATGCTGCGGGAGGAGTTTCAGACTGATTTCTATCTGTATGCTTGTCAACAGAATTTTTTAGGCATTCAAGGAATTCAGCATGAGAAAGACCCTTTCTCAGCACTCTCGAAGATGTTTGGTTGTACGACACAACGTAGATGTTGGCTTGTGTGCTTTTCTGAAATTCCAATAGATTGCTTATGAAGTGGTCAGGATCGATTAAATCACGCACACATCCCATGGGGGAACATATGAGAGTCTTAAGTCCTCGCTTTTTGAAATCCTCCTGAAATTGCATGAAGGCCTTGTTATAGTCCTGGTGAGTCGGTTTACCACTAAAAACTGATTTAGTAACGAGGCTGTAAACTGCTGCTCCATCCCTAAACCGTTGATATGTGAGGTTATCAGCAACATAATCGGAGGTAATGGGTTTTCCAAATTTTCTCCTAAAGATGACTGCTACCCCAGCAGACATGTGTCTCGGGTGCGAGAAATCAGAGGATATGGTATGAGCGAATGCTGCAGAGGGATCCATTTGCCACTGTTCCATTGCATCAAACATATTAGCTTCAACAATGTTTATTTTACGGTGCAAATCAGTCTTGATGTATTGTACAGCAGCTTTTTTGTTGACAGATCTTGTGTCTTGTTTTTTGTGTGCAATGTCAGCAATAATTTTAGCGATGTTAATTTTGCCCTTTCTATTAAAATGCAAACCATGCAGTGTGAAAAAATGTCTTGGGAGTATGTGTAACGGAAGAAGTTTGATATGACTATAGTCGTCTGCAAGTCTTTCAAATTCAGAGTTTATTCTGGCAATTTTTAAGTCCAGTTCAGGTTTATCATGTCTCATTGGCAGACATGCCACTATCAAGTTTGTATGACATGAGTTGCGGATTAGTTTATGCACTGTATCTGTTAGTTGTATCACCTCTGAAGTTTCAACATCATTTGTCCCTCCTATTACCAATAAATAGTCTTCCATTGTAAGATCTTTACTGAGGACCTCCATCTCTTCAATTACTTGGTCAAATTTTGCACCAGGCCTCAGATAGGAGCAAACATTTAGTGAAGTCCGTTCTTCAATGAGGTTACCAAGAGATTTACCATGACTATCTCCGAGTAATACTAATCTGGATTTGGCTTTGTTTTTGTTGTTCCCGATATTGCATGGGACATGTCCATGCTTTCTAACAACAACATTTTTGTTCCTAAAATCAGATTTGACCTCCCCAATTGCATTTAAATGGTTTGATTCTTCATTGTGTGAGTTTTCTTGATCGAGAATACTGAAAGAGTTAGTACATTCAATGGTTTGCCTGGTGTTACTATTTGAGGTTGAAGGAAAATTTGATTTTCTGTTCACGATTTGCCATGAATTATCTTGAGAATGACTTTGTAAGGGGGGGTAACAGTGTAGGCACTTTGTTTCATTTTTTATTTGTAGTAGCTTTTCTTCCAAATTTTTGTTTTCATTTTGTACTATTTCGACTGCCAATTGTAGGCTTTTATTTTCAAGTTTAATTTTGTTTAGCTCTTGCTGAAGAATTTGAGTTAGAAAATCACCACTATTACGCTGCTGTAGTTCACAGTTGATCATTTTTTGTTCACTTAACTGTTTTTCTAGTGTATTACATTTATTTTGTAAGGCAGTCAATTGTAAACTAAAGCTTGTGTTGGTCATTGCAGAGTCAGTTAAAGCTTCTGCTTCTATAACTTTGTTATTATTGCCCGGAGTTGCTCTGTCTCCATGGTAGGCAACAGGCGTTGAGGAATGTAGTATTTCATGTGAATTCAACTTGTCAATTTGTCTTGATTGTAGGCAGTTCACTGTAGAAGGACTAATTACTTTGTTTGAATTTTTAAGGAGTCCCCAAGCCTCCTCTATCTCTATTAATGCTTTTTTAAACTTCTCTCTGTGTTTGAGTGCAACTGACTCAACTGTATATTTATACCTTTTCTCATAATATGGAAATATATCACTTTTGTTAATATTTGCAATCTCATCAGTAACAAAAAAATGAACTTTGTATTTTATAACATTTCTGTAAGTTTCACTGTCGACATTAATTATTTTAGCTGGCCAATGAGGGTAGCCTCTGACTTTAGCAAAGACCAAATCACTTATTTGAAATTCTACCTTGTTACCCATTTTATCACTTGATGAGTTCATTTTATCCACTATTTTACAAGAAAATAATGCTTTTTAGTGACAGAAATACATAACAGAACAGTAATATTTACTCAGAGACTGTCTTTAAAAAGTAGAGATTTACACCAGGTAAATATTGAAGAATATTGAATGAATGAATATGAATTGAATGAGAATATTGAATAAATTAAATATCCAGGTAATATAATTTATGTACAGTCTCTTTTTCCCAAGTACACAATTTCTAAATATTATTTACAGTTGAATAGGAGTTCATTTATAATAATTTGAAGAGAAAAAAATAATAATGTAAACGTTGTTTGTAAACAATAATTTGACAATTCCAATGTTCCAATGCTGTTATATTTATCAGTTAGCCAAAATAAACTGTGGCAATATAATGCTCAAGCTATGACTCAAGTTATCTGATAAGACGTAGTCAAGGTTCAGGCTACTATCAGTTCAAACCTGTCCAATCCTTCCTGAGATGAGCGGACGACTACACAGGAAGTTGGCGATGTTGATAACAGAAAATAGTTCTCACACTGGTTATTAAAAATTTTCTATGCCAAAATTAAGAGTTCATAATATTTATTGTTGGTGTTGAAGAACTTAATATTTTTTATTTTTAAGTGCTGTTTAATGTGTTTGTGCTTCAGTTAGTTCTTGAAAATGATTTTATGTGTCACTGCAAAAACATGTGCTATTTCTATTGCATGAGTAAGTAAATATATAATAAGAGTTTTTTATATTATTTAACTGACAATTTTTATAATTTATACATTTCGAAGAAAACTGTTCATTTTATGTACGAAACTCTCTGAGAGTGAAAAACCTAGCTTTAGACCACACAACAATTTTTAGAGGAGGTTCACAGTTTATGTGCTTCTCCTGATTTCCACTCACTGTAAATTATAAGGACATCATATCTCTGTAACTCTGGAAGCTATGGTTCCCCCTCAAAATTTTTGGTTTTTCACTAATTGCAATGAAAAGTTGCAGCATATAAAAAAATACTAACAAATGAGAAATAATGTAAACATTCGCAACGATTAAAGAAAGATGATTTTTAAAATGTCCGCTTTGTTCACATTTGTACATATATTATTGGTTTATTGTAACTTAATTTAAAAACACAAGCTTCATTACAGTAGAAGCCCTCTAGTCTGGCCTCGGATGGTTCGGCCACAGAAGTTTCCAGCCATGGTGCTCCGGAAATGAAACAGTCAGCCGCGGACTTTTCTCACAGTGTTTAAACAGTTAAACCACTAGTTAATTTAGTACTACCTTGGCAAAGGATTTCACATGAAGTTACCAAAAATTCAAAACATTAAATCTCAGGTCTCTGATCCATGGGGTTTCAAAGTACTAATGTTGGTTTAATGGAACAAACGTTTATTTAAACAATTATTTGCTTTTGAGAAAATTGATCCAAACAACACAGAATGCAGCTCAATTTCAAGCACAAATCAGGTATTCTAGGATTAAGGTAGGTAAAAATATTTATTAATAAAAACAACTTTTTTCCCCCAAATTAGATACCAAAGCATATATAACATACCAAATACATTATTCAAGTTGAAATCATAAAACTTTAAACAATATTTGGCCTACCTTCCGACCTGCGAGTATGTTGCCAGCAAAACTGAATGTTACAAATGTTGTAGCGTATAAAATAATCAACGAGGCCACAAACAAAGCATCTTGGACATCCTGGAACAAATAAAACGACATATAAAAACAATTACCTGCAAGTTGGTTGATACTTATCTGTGAGGTTTGCAAAAATTTATTAAACGATTTCTGTATATTTGTATTATTAAAAATGTATAATCTAGTTTTTTTATTGGCATAATCAGTAGCCTAAGCCTATCAATTTCTAAACTAATAGAAGGTATTTGAAGAAAGTTTTTTATATAAACTGTTGTATATTTTTTTATATTTAAATATTAGTTTTTATTTAAAAGTGTGCAAAACCTTAAACAAGTAACACTCGGGAGGTCTAACATTGAACAACACTTGGAGGGTTAAAAAAATTATGCTTAACTCAAGTTACAAGACACAACTTGCACAAAATAACTTTCATTAAATAATTCAAACAATATAAATTATAAATTTTAAAGGTTTGAATACACTTATATTAACAATTATCACACAGTCTTAACCACCAAATCACTTTAACCACTTCACGACAGACTGAAGCGTAACCTTTGGATTTAGTTTAAAAGTAAACAATATACTTAAAGTATTGATATTTTAACTAAAGAAATAATGTTCGCCTACCATATTGTACAATTAAACCATGATGTCGGAAGCTACTCTAAAATATGCAGATGTTAGAGTTGTAAAAACTGAAAATTTAGTTTACCCATTAAAATACACCAATATCTTGTCTTGTCCACTGGAAATGTTGACATGCCCATGTGTTCAGCTTCTGCAACATTGTTGTGTGGCTTTTAACTTGTGATTTGAAAATACTGTTATGAGCTTTAAAACATATGGTTATAAAAAGTTTTCCTACAAAATAAATTTAATTTAATTGATAGCAATAAAAAAATATTTATGTTAATGAATTTACAAAGCTAAATTAACTTTGCAATTTTTAACAGCCGACAATTAATGCTTCATTACAGACTACTGTTCATCTAATTTGGAATCTTTTTATATTTATTAAATTTGGTATTATGTAGAAGTAAACTAATTGCTAAAATATTAACTATAAAAAATGTAAAACTTACTATTTGCTGAACATTTTTATTCATATTTATGTACAAAAGAGCTTCTTCCTTCCTCTCCTTAAATCTACTACCAACAACGATTATAAGTGTTGTCTCCAATGATGAAATAATAGTGGTGGATTGCCAACTAAGGAGGCAGAATAACACACACTATGAGTGAGCTGGCTTCCCCCCACCACTCGAGGGTGATCCCACCACCGCCGGCCACGTCTTGCTGTAAGTCAGCTTTTTGTTTTTTATGGGTTTGCCAATGGCATTTTTAAAAGTTTTGACAGGAAACGGTCTGTACCCTAGTCTTAATACTATCTAACTTCGACAATGAGTTAGATTAGATAGCATCATTAATTAATAGCCCAATAACAAATGGCAACTGGGTCCGGAATCAAATCTTTAAAGAGCTAACTTTTCTCAAGAATCAAACCAGCAACCTTTAGATTTAAAGTCTAGCACTTCACTTAGCTACCCAGCCAGTAATATTATACAGGGTGGGTGTAACTATACTAGGCGCCACGAAATTGCAAGCTTGGAAATTTAAACAGCTGGAAGCTGATTTACTTAGTCAAATGAGGACATCCTTATGGGGAGGTGAGAAGGCCGCCCCTCAAACACAGATAAAGCACCACCAAGATGGTAAGGATTGTACTGATTGGTTGAATGGAAACCAGATGACTAGAATAATTTACAGAAGTTTGTTATTGTTTTAATTTTTGTAAACAAATATGCTCATTTTGACATTTGAGAGGTGGAAAGAGTGCTTCCCGTGACAGTAAGAAGAAGTAACCATCTGGTTTTCGAGGCAAAACTAAAATTTTTTTAACATGGGATGTCCCTACTTATTTGGTCTTGTATACATTGGTCTTACCTAGCGATGTTGTCGCTTTGTTTTGGTTTTCATGTTTTCCCACATTTCCAGTAATAACAGATGCCAGCTGAATGGCGGTTTTTACACGTTCAATACGGATCATGATCTGCATCGTGATAAATATTGACAATATTATTTTATGAGCTAAACCTTACACGGTCAATATGGATCAAACATCAATACTTCCGTCATGTGGATAGCAGCTCAATATCAGTTGATTGTTGTCAGTTGCCGTTTGAGTTCTGGACGAAAACAACAGAAAAGCCTTTGCAGCAATTTTGATTGCTTTATCACTGAAAAGGAGGGTTAAACGCAAGTGGTGGGTGAAGGAATGGTTGCAAAAACGGGAAAAGTATAGTCATTTTTGGCCCATGTTACAATAAGCACAACCACTGGGAATTTTAATTTGCTGGCAAGTTACAAAATTTAGAAGATCTTTTAAACACTTAAATGCCGGTGTAACGAAAGGAAATGTGGATAGTTTTTTAATTAAGATGCATCAAAAAGCATGCAATCAACCGTGCAATTAAGTCGTGAGAAGCTCACATTTACGTTCAAACATAAAGATTATTAACAGCAGTTTCTGTTCAAGGACTTAAATATTAACAATAAAATTGAGTGTGCAATGATTTATGAAAAAAATATTTACCTAGTAAACAACCGACAGATAATTAAATAGATGTATGTTACAATGTTTCATAATGGGCCACAGGTAGGAAATTTTTGAAAGTATATTAAAGTTTGGCACTCATTAAATTACAGAATAGTAATATTCTTATCTAGCGCAGTATAACTAATTTATATATGTTCTAAGATACACTAAAAAACATTTTACGAAAAATACTTTGATTTTGCTAACACACATTTGTATTAATAATGTTAGTAAAAGTATTTTGACCCACATAACCTATTCCGGAGTTTGGCACTTTACTAATGTTGACATGCTGTATATCGCCCCTTTTCTATAATCTCATAATCCCAATCGACATAACTAATTAAAATAGACATAGTCTCACGACTTCAGATCAAGTTTGATAAAAATCCGACGTTCCGCTAACAGGTTTACTGGGCTCATGGAATTTATATACATTTTTAAATATGTTTCTAGAAAAGTAAATATACGCATTCATAAAAACTGTAATGAATGACGGTTTTGACATCTGGAGACCACGTAGTAAAAGGTTGACATGAAAGGCTTAATACCCAACCTTCAACACCACAGCAATATAGTTTTCCCAACAAAATAAATTCGCTTAAAATCATACAGTTCGCGTGATTCAAAAAATCACACAAATTGCGTGAAGGTAGCTTTAAAGACCAACAACTCATTGCTATTGGCAACGAATACACGGCTCCATTCGTGCAAGTGGAGCGCTATAATAGGCAGATGGTGCAATATATGTACGAAATGTACTTTTTAAAACATTATAATTGCCCAATTTATCAGTTGTTATTACATCATTAAAAGTATCTTTAGATATAGGCCTAGTACTAAACAATTCAACAATTAAAATTTATACGTTTTTTCATGCACCAACTATAAAACGGTATAGCTTCATTATTATTTCCTACTAATTTAAATGATTATACATTATAATTGTATAAGTTTTTAGTTACTGGCCATAGTAAACCAAATCCTAATTATGAAATTTGCTCTTCTACTGTGTTTAGACAAAACATCTCGTGTGTTTACAATCAGCTGATTGAAAGCGTGTAATAAATTCATTGCAAAGGTTTGGAAAAATGTCAATACCGGATCTCAAAACGTATCGTTAGACGCTCAATACGTATCGCTGTATTGACGAAAAATATTGATGGATTTCAAAATCGTGATCCATATCGCGATCCATCAATATTTTACTTTACACACTCAATCCGTATCGTGATCCAGGATCACGGCCCTAATATCGCGATCCGTATTGACCGTGTAAGAACCGCCAATGATTCGGCACAAATCAGCAACACTGTTTTAAATTCAGGCTTGCATTTTCATGATGCCTAATATAAGTACCAAAAAAATTAAATGGTGTAGTTTTACTGATTTAATGTTGGAAATTGAGTCTGAGTCATAATAATAAGTATTCATTAACATTTATGCCTGGTACACAAGATCGACTAGCAGCTGTGTCGATGCAGCAGGTCGCCATTTCAGTAAAGGTATTAAAGCATTATTTTGCAGTGACCTCTGAGTAGTGCATGTAGGCAAATGGAGCAGTTCTCAAGTAAACACTCAAATTAGGGCCTCCTACGTGCACGCAGTGTATTTAAACGCTTGTGTGAACCGGGCCTTAATAGTGCTTACAATTCATTGTTGTAAGAAATCAGATTTAAACATTTGGTGCAATGTCAAGATATTATAAACAATCTAAGAATTAAACTCTTCAGAAGAGTGTAAACTGTATCAATCCGTTTGAGGAAGTTGGTTGACAACACTGGTGCTTATGTTGAGATTTAACTGATTCCCATGTTTTCTTATATAACTAAGGAAATATACAGTAGACCATCTCTTAACCGGCCCTGGATCAACCGGCGCCCGGATTAATTGCCTCTGCCCGGGGACAAAGGAGAGCTTGGTTTAACCACCCTTAAATATAAAATAGGTCGCTTTAACCGGCCTTTTCTTGGAAAAGAGACTTCCGTTTAGGGTTTACTTATAGATTGATTGCATGGAAACCCAAAATTTAGCCAAATAAAAATTTTCAAACGTTCACCAACATCAGTTTTATGTGTCGTAGACATACAGTACAGTAGCGTACTTGGTTGTAATCCTACTAAACTTATAAATGTGTATGTCCTGTTGTTTGTTAGACTTTCACATGAAAACTACTCAACTGATCATCATGAAACATTGTATACATATTGCCACCGTCTCCATATGCCGGGCTTGCTCAGGGAGAAAGGGGTGGGAAAAATAATATTTCCGGGGCAATTCAACATACTGTAACTGGTTTACTTGACTAGCTGAATCTGAGGGAAAATTCTAGTTATTGTGGGTGCCACCTTGTGCTGAAGGACTCGCAGGGCTCACAAGGAAGCCGGACTCTGCAGTGCTGAGAATCAGCCCGTTAAGTTCCCCAATACCAAGATTTTTTTTAGTAATAAAATACCCTTATGGTAGAAACCCTTAACCATGGCCTTTGACCTTCCCAAATTAATTTACATTAGACAATATAACTTATATTAATTAAATTTTATAGCATATAGAAAAATTTCTCTATTGTTTAATAAGACTAGACAAGCCCTTGGTCACAATAACTAATGCCAGAAATTCAGTAATATCTAATTTTAATTACAATAAATTAATTGCCAGAACCCATTATTAAAACCTTAATTACATGAACATAAGAAAATTCACAAACATTTAATGCAGGGGCCCCTGAAAATACAGTTCAAGTTCATTTAAACCAAGGAATCTAAAATAAATAAAGAGAAGGTAGGGGTCAAGACATGCAACGACCTCCACGCACAATGTGTTCTTTTGCACCTATTACATCACCATTCACTAAAACTGGTACTGATAATGATGATATCATAGGTGCAAAATAAAATCTGGTGCATAGAGGGTGTTATATGTCTTGACCCCTAACTTCTCTTTATTTATTTTAGATTCCTTGATTCAAACTAAGTTCTAGTTCATTCACAGCTGATCCATAGATCTTGAAGCTCCAGGAGAATATAATGTCCCTCGAAGGCCCAAAAATGTGTTAGACGGGTGAGAAAATAAAAGTTCCGCACTCACCAAAGAAGACACCATACATGTAAATTGGTGTACACCACACCACTGGTATAGGAAGTGTTGAACAGCGAGAGCGAAAGTCCAAGCGAGTGAAGTGTCTAACACACAGGGTGTCCCCCTGGTACTTATTATACTAAAAAACAAGCACTGTTTGTACGGGCAAGGTATTTTTTCTCTCCACGGATTTTTGATTTTTTGGTTGATTATAGGGGTTTAGGCCACCAAGAATCAATTGGAGTTGGTCCCATCGCTGGGAATTAAAATCCGGTTTTCGCCCTAGAGCCCTTCAAAGTTCCCATGTTATCCTTATGACGGTTTTTAAATTGAACAAAATCAGCTGATAACTGTAGATATAAACTACTATGTGTTATATCATTAACCTGTGGTTTAGGAAAATTATATCAAAGTGCTGCATTCTTCAGCCTTGCGAAAGAGCGAAGCGAACGAGCTATTCTAAAAAAGGAAGAGGGGCGAGTGAGCAGAGCGATCAAGCTTTGTGTGAGAAACACCAAGCATAAGCTGTCCCCTGGTTCTGAAATTTAATGAATGGTGTTTTTGGCTTCTGGGGATCTCAAAATGAAAAAGTAACATGGTCCCGGACTTAGGTTTTACCATGGCTACTACCGTAATATTCCCTGTGGAGAAATTCACTAACATATTTAACGAATATGTTTCTTTATTTTCCTCTAAGGCAAACATATGGTTAATACATCATCAACACTTTAAAGTCCCCCAAACATTAAATACCCCCCAGCAGACCTGCGTACTCAGCGAATTTCCAAGTTAGTAATATTAATTTTGACCAGATGAACCTGTAAACAAAATATCATTACGTGCTCTTAAATAGGGTAATAAAAGTCTATTCTCCTTATGATGAATATAGGAAAAGAGTATGCAGGTATGGGAAACACTAAAAGTAGATTTTAAGCATAAAAAAATTATTTGGGCCATATAAAACCATATACTAAGTTCCATCAATATCTGTCCATAAATAAAAGAGTTTGCCTATTCTCTATATGATTAACATGGGAAAAGAAAAGAGTATGCAGGTTTGCTGCCATGATAAGTACAAATACCCCCGTCGCAGCAGACCTGACAGCGAATTTCCGAATGAATTTGATATTTTGTATTTTCTCCATAAACACCATAGAAATGAGTATGTGGGTATGCTGCCATGGGGTATTGTTAACAAATGTTAGTTGTTAGGAAATATAATGGTTAGGTAAGGTAAATATAAAATTGTATCAATATTTAGCACTTTTTAATTTTCCCATAAACCCTAAGGGGGTGAGTATGTAGGTTTGCCGCCATATGGGTGTTGTAAGCAAATATCAGTTAAACCTTACCAAGTGAATGTACATACCAAATTTTAACAAGTTATGTCAATAAATATGTGAGGTAGAGGGTTTTGTTAATTTCCCTTAAGAATAACATGAAAAACTTTTTAAAGGTTCGATTCCGGACTCAGTTGCCATTTGTCATTGGGCTATTATTAATAAAATTTATTTATTTATTAATTAATGATGCTTTCTAACAACTGGTCAATGTTAGATAGTAGGGGAAGGTCGAGTAGTATCGGACACTTAAGCTTTTTTTCGATTTTTTTAATTAGTGATAAACGAAATGATAATTTACTATGCAAAATACCAAAGTTTGAAATGTTATTTATACACACATTTAGTATAATAATTATTGTATTAATGAATGTATCACTTTTCCACACTTTTTCTAAACCTTACTTTTGGGCCCATTTGATTTTTGGAGGATAATATCGGACATGGTTAACTACAACTGCCTGTAGCTAAAATAAAACCACTTGCAGCCTGAAAACACACTTTTATCGTTACAAATTGTTTCAACACTATAAAAAACTTAACTATAAGTATAAAAAAATTGGTTTTCACTATCAGTTTTCTTAGCTGATAACTTTAAGTCTAAATAAAGGAAATTGAGTTTCAAAGTCACAAAATTAAGATCACTTTGGCTGAAAACATTGTTGGTGTTTCAATTTAAAGTCTTTTCTTCTTTGCTTCGTGCCCAACACAAATATCATACACTTATGAATGAATGAATGAATGAATAAAAGTTTATTTCCAAAAAATAGACAGTTTACAAAATACAACTTTTAAAAAATAAATATAAATATAAACTGTTAAAATTATTTTTGTACTTATGAGGCCCAGGAAATCAGCAGACATAGGCTAGAACCTGTGCGTCTGCTGCGTTGCACGTTGCAAGAAAAATTGACCTAATTATTATTACAAAATTAATATTAAGTTTATTGAAGTAAGGAAACTAAAAAAAGTATAATAAATCAATTAATTTTTGGAAAAGGAAGTTACTGGAGTTAAATGAAAATAAAATATTTTTCTAACCAATTAATTATTGCAAAATGCTGGCCGGTAGAGTTTGGTGGGCAGGACGGCTGGAAAAAGTGAGTCATTAGTTGTCAGTTAGATAAGGTCTTGTCAAGGGTCGGGTCTGTCACGCCGGTAATCTGCGGAGATGATAAGGTCGGCAACATCCACATTCAGACTAAGTAACCACTCCTTTACACGAAGTTTAAATACATTTAATGATGGGGATTCAAAAAAATTTAGCTCATTGAAATAATTATTTAAATTACGAAGGAGTATGTGAGAAATGTAATGAGAATTTGTTGTGGAATATCTATTGTTTAGCTGTAAAGTAGTAATTCGAACCCTAGTAGAATATCTGGTGTTATGTGGATGGGAGATTTCTTGAAATATGCTGTGATAATTTTTATAAATGTTTGTCAACAGACTTTTAATATATAATTGGCGAATGCTAAGAACAGATGTTTCTTTAAAGAGAGCATCAGTAGGAAATCTCTTGATTTTACCAAAACACCACTTTTAAAATTGATTTTTGAGCAATATTCAGTGGTTCAAGGATACTTTTTAAGCAACCCCCCCATGCTACAATTCCAAAGGATAAAAGTGATTGGACATACGCAAAATAAACCATTTTGATTTCTTTTTCTGATAGTATCCCACTCATTTGTCTAAAGGCAAAAATATATTTCCTGACCTTGTTCCTAATAAATTGAATATGATTACCCCATTTTAAACGACTATCAAAAATAACCCCCAAGTATTTGTATGAGTTTACTTCCTCAATACTTTCACATGTGCAATTTATGTTTTGAAAATTATTACAAGAGTGAATTATGAGATCTGGTAAATCGTAGTCAGTGTAATTACTAATAGATATTGGTAAAAATTTTGTTTTTGAAATGTTTAAAGAAAGAATATTTTGATCCAACCATTTCTTAACTACTGAGAGATCATGTAAGGCTTTTTCACGTACTTCGGGCCAGGTCTTTCCTGAAGGAAAATGAGAGTATCGTCTGCGAACAAAAATAGTTTACCGAATATATTTAACTTTGAAATATTATTTATATAAATTAAAAATAATACTGGCCCAAGGTTACTACCTTGGACCACTCCGTAGTCTACAGGCATTGTATCGCTATTAAACCCACAAATAGAAACATACTGGGATCTATCGGAAAGATAACTTTTAAACCAATTGAGGGCGCTGCCTCGAATTCCAACGGCTTCAAGTTTCTTTAATAGTTTTGAACGATCTACGGAATCGAAGGCTTTTTTAAGGTCAAGAAATATTAGCATTGGATGTTGTTTGTCGGAAATTGAACTATACAATTCTTTATTAATATCAAGTAATGCATCGATATATTTTTATCCTGCCGAAACCCATACTGACGCTCACTTAGGATATTATTAGTTTGCAAATAAAATACTAATTGATCTTTAACGATTTTTTCAATTATTTTAGTAAAAACACTGAGCAACGAGATTGGGCGGAAATTATTTTTGTTTGTAATTTCATTACCTTTATGCAAAGGAAAAACTTTTGCTAATTTAAATTTATTTGGGAAAATGCCAGTTGAAATACTTAAATTGACTATATGTAAGAGAGGTTGACAAAGTACGTCAAAATTATCTTTAAGGATATCTGCCGACACCCCATCAAATCCCGGCGCCGACCCTCCCCGCAAACTGTAAACATAGCGGCGTAAAACGTGTCCAGTGATCGGTTGGAGAGTAAAGTTGCAGTCAAGTCGATAGTCGGAGTCGTTCACAACTGGGTCCCCGCTGGAATCAATTGAATTTGCCAAAAGTCTGCCAACATTGGAAAAAAATGAATTGAAGTCATTTGCCACTTGGTTATACTGACTAACCGACGGAAGATTGTTACTAGTAAATTTTTCGATAGGAAATTGATCTTTTTTATTCACTCTACCTGATAATTCATTGATTAATTTCCAAATTGTCTAGGATTATTAGAGGCTTCATTTAATTTACTGCGGTAATAATCACGTTTGGTTTGTTTCAAATTATTATTAAGGGATTGTTTGAATTCTCGGTAAAAAATAATTAGTTCTGCATTAAAAGGTTGTCTTTTAATTCTCTTATAAAGTTTATCTCTAAATCTAATCTGTCGGAGCAATTCAGTTGTGATCCAAGGTTTAAGTTTTTTAAATCTATTTGAAGTGCTTTTAAATAATATTTTTGCTGATTCTACTGAATTTACGACAATTCTACTAAAATGGGTAGCGCAAAAGTCTACATCGTTACTGTCAATGATGGGATCCCAGTTGGAATTTGTGATGAGGTGTGAAAGCGTGGCGGGTGTCGATGTAGGTGCGTGGCGGTGAGGGTGTGAGCGGTGCGTGCGTGCGGTGTTCGGTGTGTCAGGTGTAATGGTCAGGCCAGTGCTGTAGTGGTCAGTCACGGTCGTCTGGATCACAGCAGATTTGACTTGGGAACTATCGCTATATCTAAGAAAAATATGATCCAGACAGCTCATGGTGTTAATAGTTACTCTGGTTGGTTTGTCAATACACTGAAAATATCCTAATCCAATTAGCAAGTCCAAATATCGGTCTGAAATTAAGTCTCTTTGCAGTAAATCTATATTTAAATCGCCTAAAAAAATGCTCATTTTGTTTGCGTTAATTCTGTTCAAGTATGTTTCTAATTCATTGACAAAGGAAAATAAATTACTGTCATTTATAAAAGAGATGGCTGTCCTCAAGCTGAGCACAGTTTTCGGGAGGCCAAAACTTGCAATGTGAACATTGTATCCAGTTTGATTGAAATGTCTCATCCATCGATGGTCTCATTACAAATAATGCAATGTGTTTCAGACCTACTTCTTTCTTCAAACTGTAATTGCCTTTTTGTGATTTTTTTACATTTATGTCTTTTGCCTTTTTCAAAACTTTCCTATTTTCCTCCTTTGAAGGTTTTGGTCCAGTATTTATATTATAAGTCTACATTTGTGCTTTTTATTTTGTTCATTTTATCTCTTATGATTTTCGAAAACCTAAAAATAAATAATGGGAGTTAATTATTGATTACGATAAGTTTTTTACAATTATTTCAACAATTTACAACCTATCCATTATGTCCGATACTACCCGACGCGAGCTTGTCCGATACTACCCGACTGACATGGTCCGCCATTTTGACTACCACTTCCATAATAACCAAACTAAAATAACCATTCACCTACAAAACAAAGTAAAGCCTCTTTACTATCAAATAGTGGTGTTGAATCATAAAACTATTTACTCAGTTTAGCACACTGATGTCTCAAACATACGTACATGCACAGAAATTGTCACAAAAACAAAAAGAAATGTCACAGCGCAGACGATTATTGAGGTACGAAACGCATAATGGCGCTCACATAGTCTTTCTCCTTGGTGCTTCTGCTGATGTCCTAGTCAGTGCTGTCTCTAGCGGCAAAAGCTGGAAACAGCGTTTGTCCGATACTACCCACTGTCCGATACTAGCCGACCTTCCCCTAACAAGACTAGGGTCTGGACCGTTCCCCGTCAAAACTTTAAAAAATGCCACTGGCGTAGTAGATACACAAAAAAATAAAAAATAAAAATAAAATAAAAAATAAAACCTATTTTTCGATTTTTTCCACAACCTGTTTAGCAAAGTAAAAAAATCAAAATACTAAACTGTTTGTTTTTTTAAGCTCTTTTAAATGGTTTTAGTTAAAATTGTTGAGTTTTTAAAATTAAGGTCCAAAAATGCCAAAAACCCATTTTTTACCTATTTGAAACCGTGTAAAACCCGTTCCCATAACCCAACCATGCTAGTTCGCGAACTAAATGAAGATAGACCTAGTTTTACACTTCAATACCAAATTTCATAAAAATCGGAGGTCCCCTTCAAAATTTATCAGTACCACGGACATATATTATATAAATGAACAAATTGTGTTTTTGGCTTTTTGGGGGCCTCAAAATGAAAAAGTAACATGGTCCCAGGCTTAGGTCTTACCATGGCTACTACCGTGATAGCATATTCCCCATAGGGAAATTCCCTAAAAAAATTGATTACCAAGTTTAAAAAATACTGTAAATGGATATGTTATGCAAACTTTCTGCTGAATAAGTGTATGTTAAACTATCGAGATATAACATTTTTGTAGGCTCTAGCAAAATGTAGAATTTTAACCCACAAATTTCATTACTTTTGTAACCAAAAGCAGGGTGTCTACTGGTCACTGAAGTCACCAAAAGTCACGGATTTTAGTTAGTGGTCAAGGAAGTCACCAAAAAGTCACTTATTTTTCATTTAAATGCAAGAAAAGTCACAAATTTTTTTATCTCAATTGTGAGCAAACGTTTTGCAACTTTAGAAATTTCACCTCAAAATTTTCTAAATAGACCACGTAAAAGTCACTGATTTTTAACATTTTTCAAACCCAAAAGTCACCGAAAAGTCATTGATTTTTTATCTACTTGGCAGAAGACATCCTTAAAAGGTAAAGAAATTATAGTTTTATCACTCCTATCAGCTCCAAAATTCACTTTGCCCTTGTGAAAAAAATAAGTAAACACAACCTGAGAGAAAATTTTTATCCTTTACAACAAATAACCTGGTAGCTTTAAGATAATTATGTATTCTAAATAAAAGGTTGTTTATCAAGAATAAATTTGTTTTGGTTGCTAAGCAATTTAAATCAGAAGTAAATTTGAAATAAATATCACAGTTTGAAATTAATTTTGTTTGAAGAAGGAAGGTCTGAAAAGGTTACGTGAGTACAATTTAGCAATAACTTGCACAAATTTACATTAATTGTAAGCTGTCCATAAAGTGAAATCTTTCCCGAGAAATTGTTTGTGTGTATGATAAGTAAAATATTAAAATATCTATAATATTCCCTTTTTTTATAAGACATTCCACCCGGCTGCAAATGTTCCCCAATTTTGACTAATTAGGAAATTTTTCAATAAATGTGAGGGATTCATGTATTGCAATGTCAAATATTAAGCTACTCATGCTTACTCTATGACAAGACATTAAATTACAACTAACTGCAAGAAATTACTCCAAAAAAATACATTGCCCTAAAGCATTATTAAAATCAGGCTGGAAAGTTTTATGTTTTGTAACTTTAAGTGAACGAACCATTTATTGCCTTAAAGTAAAACAACTTATGCATTTGTGAAAAACTAAGGTTTAATTAGATCTCAACACTTAATGGACGGATGAATTTGAATTATTTTTGTTTGATTTATGAAAATCCTCATCGAGTCAGATTTACCACTCAGAGCCCTACGCCCCTAGATGGCATGTGATTTTTCATTGGAAGGTTCCCCCCCCAGGTTTTAAGATCTAATTCTTGAAGGAGTTTGTTTATGAAGAATAATTCATTTAAAAATGCCAAATTCTACTGTTTCTGTAAACTGTTTAGTGATAAGGAAAAGTGTGCTAAGGTTTAATAAGTGCATGGTTGCAACTGTTGTGATAGAAGCACTCCGAAAGAGTTTAGGTTTAAGTTTGAACAAAACCTTACAACACCCTGATGGCTGCAAACCCACACAATTTCTCTCATAAAGTTTATAATAAAAATCCCCACAATCAATTCAAAAATGTAATTGATACGAAAATTTGCTGTTACATGATTATTTGGAACCCTACCATGATTGTTTTGAGAGACCACAAGTATGTATTTTCCAAATATAGCCTATTTATATCACTATACTATAATTTAATCTATTTTAAGACAGGGACCTCACATAGTGGGTATTTTAACCTGAATATAAATGAGAGATGAGTGTAGGATGATTCTGGTGTGATCTTTTAGTCTTGTTACTGAATAAGGCCGACATTCTCCTTAGACAGGACTGTTAATTAATAGCCCAACAGCCAATGGTATCTAGGGACCTACAGTTTACCGTGGGATCCGAACCACAATTTCAACCTCATATATACGAATTAGTTTAATTATGAGGATAGTCTTTATGGATGAACTAATAGGGCAGAATTCACAAACCTCCCTCAAACCTTCCTCACCTCTAACCGTCCTCAAACCGGCCTCAGACCTTCCTCAAACCGGCCTCAAACCTTCCTCAGTTGAAAAACGGAATTCTCAAACCTCCCTTAAACCTTCCTCACAGTGAGAACTGCCACCTGAACAAAATAAAATACTCCTAAAAAATTTTTTATATCAACAGAAATAGACTACTAATCTATTTGTAACTCTTCTATCGGGTTTTAATTTTTAAAAACATTAAACTCAAATTAATACTATATGACTTATGCTCTTTAACAATTAAAATAGTGAATTAAAAATTCACCCATTGTTTTGGGGAAATGTGAGACAGTTGGTAGACATGGCACATTTATGCCACATGTTTGGGAAATAGAAGTGCTTTCAATATTTGTTTACAAAGGTAGTGTAAAGTAGCACAAACCATAAGCTGCTATTTATAAACTAGGCGCAGGCTTATTTTTCTCCTCTAACGATTTGTTTTAAATTTGAAGAGGATAAATATGTTTTATTCATATTTTAAATAAATATATTTTTATTTTACTTACTTTTATCTGGCATATATAGGATACAGTTGTTACAAACACATTACAACAACCACAATTGGTTCTTTTGTTTAGATCTTCCGTGGTTTTTGTATGCAAGGTTTATGGGAGTGCATTAGTTTTTACCCATTTTAATAAATTTAAATGTAAATTTTTAATTTTCTTGTTTATTTCTCTATTAATACATTCATTTTATGGTAGATTGCACTAGAGGCAGACTAAGTTAAGTTGGTTGCACGAGACGTGAGACAGCCCACCAGGATTTGTGCTATTTATATGGGCAGTTTAACGGCCTGAATTTGAAATGAAGACCTTAATATTGATTTTACTGTATATCACTAAAATGATTAATCCACTCCATGTTGCACAAAATAGAGCCAATTTGCCCATATTTAGAACAAATTCTGGCAGGCTATCTCATGTCTCGTGCAACCAACTGTATGCTAAAATTTGTAGTTGGCCAATACAATTTTATATTCCTGTTTCTATGTATTAAAAGAATATCGTACGGTCAAACGGAAATGCATGGCGTTCTGCATTCGTAAAAATGTTGTTTTGTTTTTTTTATGTTCATGGACCTTAAAGAAAAAAGATGACTTAAAGAAAGTCATCTTTAAAATGAAATTTCTCTGTTCAAGTTTTTGTAGAGCATCGCCCGATCAGGTTTCATGGCCAGGCTGGATTTAAGATTGTGCAGTAAAAAATTTGTTTCCAATATTTTTCCTTAAGTATCTTCTTACATTGTAAATATGACGTACAATTTTTTTCGGAGAACTACTATGAGGGCTATGGAGGTCAGAAGTACACAAGCATATTTTGGTACAATTCTTTCAAGCCTACTTCACCTACAAGGCTGAAATTTTGGTTGTGTAGGCCTACTGGATCAATAAATCTTTAGAACTTAACATAAATTTAATTACAAGACCCACAGACAGTAAATAAAAAAAATGACAACTTTAATCAATACACTTTTCCTTGGAGCATAACAAAAATATGCAAAACACCTTCTATATTAAGGTTGATCACCCGCGCTTTTTCTAATACAAAATGCATGAGAAACGTTAACACCCGCAGCGGCGCACACAGCCATAAACGACCTTATTTTATTTTTTACTACACCCTTTTCATGTTGGTTTAATTTTTTCAATCAAAATGCTATGGTCTTGAAGGTCCACTAAAAAATAAATAAAATAATATCCACATAATTTATTCAGGAAAAATATAAAGAACGAAAGTCATTTTAATATAAATGAAGGGTAAAATATAATTTTCTAATTAATTCCAAGGTAAATAAATGTCCTTCCATATAGTTTCATGAAATTTAAATATTTTTATAGAAGGTAAGACAAAGTTTCAAGTAATTTAACGTTTGTTGACACAGACACAACATAACCTCAAAATATATTTCTTCACTGTGTTTTGTTGTAAACAGCTGTTCCTTAAACCGGCCTTAAACCGTCCTCTAACCTCCCTCACACAACTACTTGAGGGAGGTTAGAGGAAGGTTGGAGGAAGGTTTAAGGAAGGTTAGAGGAAGGTTTGAGTTGAGGAAGCTTTGAGGGAGGTTTGTGAATTCCGCCCATATTCACTAGTGCGGACGTTAAACCCCACCAGGGAATATCACATCCACAAGCCATCGCTTAACTATCCACAATTCGTGACCTCCTAGTAGCCGGATTACAGACGCCACCGTCCCAGTCTATTTTACCATGTTATGGGTATGTTTACGTTTTTATAATTTTTAAGGAGTTAATGCCTTAACTTATTGATCTTTCGCCCTTTAGTTATATATTGTTTTTTATTAAAAAATTAAAGATTGTGTTGATAATGTTGTTATATTACAGATTTTTCCCTACAAAAACCTCTAATAATTGGCAAGGTAAATTTTAAGTGTATCCTGCTCATAGATAGATCCTGCTGTTTGTACCAGTGAATTTCTTTGTGACTAGATAACAATGTTCCCTTGAAAACAGATCATATATTTTGAAGAATCATATGAATAGTGATTTTTTGATAGACTTCTTTTTTATATATATATTGCAAACTATTCACTCAGCTTGGAATGTTAGTAATCAGTAGAATATACAACTAATTGTCTAAAGACCCACTGTAAAATAATTTTCATAATTGTAATTTGATAACAAAAAAATGGTTAGATTAGCTCTCAAAATCATTGTATTTATTATTTACTAGCTTAATTTTTCACCCGATATAGCCTACAGTTTTCCATTAGTCTTATTAATTTTCATACTTTGTGTAATCGTAGTAGGTAAAGAAAAATGTGTTTCCAAACCCAACTTTTGATTTTACCTCTCAGCTGACTCGACCCCAAACCGAGGTGAGTTTAGTAGTGTTTTTTAAAGACTTTATGATAATATTTTTAGATAAATTAATTACGGTAATAAAATTTATGAATGAAAATATGATTTAAGATCTAAAGTTTATCCTGTTTGTTTATAAGAGGTGAATATGATCTTTACTTAATAAAATACCATCTAAAATAGAGTAGGTTAATGTTTACACTGAGTTCTGTTATTTCTTTAGAATGTGAAAAGTAGTACACAAGATATGGAGAAATAGTGTTCTGATATATTTATATTAAGAGCCTTAAAGTTTTTTTCAAATTCCAAATGTGATCCTTTTAAAAAAAAAGTAAAGAATGCATTTACTGAAAATACAATTTTCATCAACTGATAGAACAAGTAGCTTAACTTACAGTATTTTACATCTAACAGGCTAATACAAAAAGACATAGAATCTACTTTTAACTTCAGGAATATTAAGATGACGGGGTTTAATCATACAACAACATAATAAAAACTGTACTATAAAAAAATGGTGCTAATTATTTCAATGCCAAAAAAATTTAAATATACAATATAATACTTGGGAATCTATAGGTCTATATTTTAAGAAAATTATTTTCAAGTAATTAGAAAATCTAATGAAAAGCTTGGCTGTTCAGACTGTGAAAAGACGCACGTCCTAAACGAAGGAGAAGATCCCCAACAAGAAGATGGTCCGCGAGCCCAGCTGTGAGGCCCTATACTCCACCCCTGGCTCATTATGGGCTGGGGGCGTGACATCCGTACATGGATCCCTCGTACAAACCCCCCTCAATTCAGCAAGATAATATAGCAGATCCCCAACGAAGATGGTCCGCGAGCCCAGCTGTGAGGCCCTATACTCCACCCCTGGCTCATAATGGGCTGGGGGCGTGACATGCGTACATGGATCCCTCGTACAAACCCCCCTCAATTCAACAAGATAATATAGAAGATCCCAACGAAGATGGTCCGCGAGCCCAGCTTTGAGGCCCTATACTCCGCCCCTGGCTCATAATGAGTTGGGGGCGTGACGAGCATTCATGGATCCCTCGTACAAACCCCCCTCAATTCAACAAGATAATATAGAAGATCCCAACGAAGATGGTCCGCGAGCCCAGCTTTGAGGCCCTATACTCCGCCCCTGGCTCATAATGAGTTGGGGGCGTGACGAGCATTCATGGATCCCTCATACAAACCCCCCTCAATTCAGCGAGATAATACAGAAGATCCTCAACGAAGATGGTCCGCAAGTCCAGCTGTGAGACCCTATACTCCGCCCCTGGCTCATAATGAGTTGGGGGCGTGACGAGCATTCATGGATCCCTCGTACAAACCCCCCTCAATTCAGCGAGATAATACAGAAGATCCTCAACGAAGATGGTCCGCAAGTCCAGCTGTGAGACCCTACACTCCGCCCCTGGCTCATAATGGGCTGGGGGCGTGACATGTGTACATGGATCCCTCGAACAAACCCCTCTCAAGCCAGCAAGATAATATAGAAGATCCCCAACGAAGATGGTCCGAGAGCCCAGCTGTGCGGCCCTATGCTCCGCCTCTGGCTCATAATGGGCTGGGGGCGTGACATGCGTACATGGATCCCTCGAACAAACCCCTCTCAAGCCAGCAAGATAATATAGAAGATCCCCAACGAAGATGGTCCGAGAGCCCAGCTGTGCGGCCCTATGCTCCGCCTCTGGCTCATAATGGGCTGGGGGCGTGACATGCGTACATGGATCCCTCGTACAAACCCCCCTCAATTCAGCGAGATAATATAGAAGATCCCCAACGAAGATGGTCCGAGAGCCCAGCTGTGCGGCCCTATTCTCCGCCTCTGGCTCATAATGGGGTGGGGGCGTGACGAGCATTCATGGATCCCTCGTACAAACCCCCCTCAATTCAGCAAGATAATATAGAAGATCCCCAACGAAGATGGTCCGCGAGCCCAGCTGTGCGGCCTTATACTCCGCCCCTGGCTCATAATGGGCTGGGGGCGTGACATGCGTACATGGATCCCTCGTACAAACCCCCCTCAATTCAGCGAGATAATATAGAAGATCCCCAACGAAGATGGTCCGCGAGCGCAGCTGTGAGGCCCTATACTTGCCTCTGGCTCATAATGAGCTGGGGGCGTGACGAGCATTCATGGACCCCTCAAACAAACCCCCCTCAAGTCTGCAAAAATGAAGATCTGAACAAATTCCTACGACGTCGGAGATCTCATGGATTACTTTCAAGGACTGAACATGAAAAATGAGTTTTTATTCCTCTCTTTATTAGTTATTTATTATTTTAAGCTCCTTTAGCTAACTATCGCAACAATCACAGCCATGAGACTCAAAAAAGGTTGGTATTAACAAATTAATTATTGTGACTTTTTATAAATTGGTTGGAAACACATTTATGCCTACTACATTATTATGCCTATGTAATTTTAAATTACCACAACCATTACATTACGTCTAATATACTTTTCTTATTTAACTGTATTGGATGGTACCTAATATTTATAAAATGTAATATTCAATATGCAATGGTTTTCAATAAGTACCTTACTTTTTAAATTGTCATATTCTTCTTCGGCTGCTGGTGATCAGAGGTTTAGACAGTAATGATCCATTTAGCTTACAAATGAATTTGCAACATTTTCATTTTCTATCCAAATTAATCATCAAAATATTAAGAAATATCCAGATTTTAACACCCCTGGATGTTTATTAATTTGGCTTTTGAACCAATTAGAGCTCACATCACATAGCACCACAAAGGATTTGCTTTTTCAGTTCCACAGGTTCTCATTGGAACTCTGATAAATTTGTAGGAACACTATCTTTGATGTCACCATCATCGGTTCTCATTGCAGTATTAAGAATTACCTGGGGTTCGCTATTCACTCTATTCATCTCTTTAAAGCTTGTCTGCAAAAGTAAAAGCCACAATTTAAAAGAAGGTTAAATTTAAAATTTAATAACTACAGATTTTATTTACTTGTAATGGATAGTTGTGAACACATTCTCTTTGATGCTGTTTTTTATTCTATCCCTCGTCCAGGATATCAAATAGAGTAATTTATAAAGTATATCTGGACTTAGACTGATTCAAATTTTAATCTAAACTGAGATTGAATGTTAAGCAATGTGTGTAAACCACGATAGCAGCATTATTAAGGGCATAGCTTCCCAAACATTAAAATATGAAAAATATTTTTTTAATGGAAAGATCATTCAATTGGGGTCCTAGATGGCATAAAATTTTTTTGCCTGTTTCACCTTTTGATAGGGAACGGTTCAAACCCTCTGGACTATTTTTTGACCTGATGTTAGTTAAACAAATAATGGCAACTGGGTCTATAGTGTGTCTAGCGTAACTTGGCGTCAGGGCCCCTGGCTACCTGCGGCCAGCCCGGGTCGCTCCCCGTCTCTATGGTCCTCGCGCAGCTGTTTCAGTGATGAGTCACCTACAGGCATTACTATTGCTCTCTTTCATATTTTTATGTGTGCTGGAAAATCACATTTATTTTAATATATTTGAAAAGTTTGCATAAAAATAAGAAAAATCATACCAAACACGACACAATTATGTTTGGTTATATCCTGTACCACAAAATTATTTTTGCATTAAGTATGCCTTAGGTTGGCTATACCGCAACCAAAATTTACTAAATTAAGGTTCAACCATGTAAGGGCCGCCGAGAGGGGGTGGCAGGGGGGCAAATTGCCCCGGGCCTCAGGAGACAGGGGGCCTCAACTTCAGGCGTTTTTTTTTTTTTTTTTTTTTTTTTTTTTTTTTCTATCTATGGTAGCAAAATTTTACCTCTGCATAGGCTATGTAGTAACACTATTTATATTTGAAGACCTATAAAAATCTTCAGACCGTAACAAAGTATAGCCTATGACCTGAGTCTATACAGGCCTATCAGCCTGTATGAGTCTCCGTGCTCTGTGTCGGTGAACAGACGACGCGGCGGCGCCACGCTGCCTCGTCCTGTGCCGGTATTTGACAGCTACACCATTGCAAAAATCTATTTTGCAACCGATCCTTCACGGCCTTTACTAATATTGTCGTGTCTGCGTTGGTTGGACCAAGTATATAAGATAGAAGAGGTATAAAAGATAAAAGTGTCTTTTAATAATGTCATAAATGAGATTGCCATAATGAAGGCGAGAAAGAAACGTTTGCGAGTTGGTAGTCCTTGTGAACGGTATTTCGTTTTGCTTAAGAACCAACACTGAATTATTTAATGGCTTTGAAGTGAAGTTGAGAGTTAGTCTTGAGTAAATAGGACTGTAACCTTACGTATTTTTCCAATTTTATAGATTAATTACAAAGCAAAAGCAACAGTTCAAATGGTACAGTTGTAGCCTAAACAAAATAATGTTATTAATTAACCATTTTTAAATAAATTGCATTTCTATAATTTTCCCTGTAAGCTTAGCCATACTTAAGTTAGGCCTAAAACCACGTGGTAGCTCTCCAGGACTCTCGAACCCAGTCAAAGTGCAAGTTTAATGAAATAAATATTTCATGTAGGCCTATTGTATACCTAAGTAAATTTATGATCTATAACTTAAAATAATACAAAAAATATTTAAATCAATCATTTAAGAGAAGAAAGCAGATTGTGTGCAAAATAAATATCCAAAGAAATTAAAATAACAATATGTAACCTATATTATCTGGTTCGAACACAGACGCCGATGGGCATTGATGGACCTTGACGGGGCCGGGGGGGGGGGGGGGGGGGAGGATGAGGGGCCTCACACCGGAACTTTGCCCCGGGCCACAAAAATTCTCTCGGCGGCCCTGAACCACGTTAAGTATTTAAAAGTAATCTTGAAGTTAATTCACGTATTAGGATAACACAATGATTATGTTTGCAAACAACGTTTATATTTTAGATATATTAAGCCACACGTACACACTGGCCGAACACATTCACCTAACAGTTTTCTGCCAAAAAATTATTTGTTTGTTGAAATGTATTAATTTATTTTATAAATCATATGGTCAGTAATTGTTCACTATAAAAGTTTATTGAGTTTTTGTGTTCGTCGAACAAGTTCGCCACGATTGTTCGGCCAGTGCGGATGCGGCTTTACTAAACAAATTCCGATTACCACGTAATTTGTCTGGAAATGTTGATTGGTAATAATAAATAAACAAACTATAATGTTTTATGATAATAACCTCTCAAATTTTCATGAAAATCTACATCTGGACAGAGCATCCAATGGCTTCTCCATCAGGATTTTTCTGTTGTCTAATTTCTTTCACTTGAAACCAATTAATTGTTTTTCAAACTTTTGCCAATGTCATTATGGAACCATTAAATCAGTTTGCTTCTAGGAGTGTAGTTTTCAGTTTCCTTAAAGTTGGTACTTCCTTACGCTTGTAATAGTTAATTTTATGGTTTCGGAATTTTGCAAAGTCATCAACCTCCGTCTCGATGGATTTAAATGGTTTTTTTGTCTTGGGATCCTCAGCTGTGGTAAACTAGTGATGTGGTTATTTTCACTTACCGCTCCTTCACTGCTTCCTGATGCAGCTTCTTGATCCGTGTATTGATGTTCAATGTCAAAATCGGCATTGGTTGGTGCCAATTCATCTTCAAGCGCTTGTTTCATCTGTAGTCTGATTCTACACAAAGTTCGAGTTGAAATGTTGCATGCTGCGGCTACTCTTTCAGAAACCTTTTTTACTTTTTACCTTTTTTTTTATCAAAGGTTCTTTGTTGTCACGCTCTCGCTCAAAATACAGTAAAACGGATGTTAAAATTGTTCTTGCCTGGGAATTACAAGGAGTGGTGCGTTTATCTGTTGGTGGTGGCATATTTTCAATGAAAATGGATAATTTTTGCAATACAAATTTTACAGTGAACACAATAAAACTCTTAAACACTACATATTGTCGGAAAATTATAATAAACTACATTTTTAAATCAAATGCAGAACGACTGCCCCAAAACCAATCATTTTGTACAACACAAATTTGATAGTTAAACACACGAAACGCTCAAACACTCCTAAATAAAATGAACAATCGGCACAGATTTATTACTAAACGATGTAGAACGATAGACACGATCACATTACTGTGGCTAGTGCCAACTTAAAACTGAAAACATAAATTACAGTCCAAACTTCTATTGAGATGTGAGACTAACTCATTTTGCAGAAAACCACATTAGCCACCATGAGTCAGATATGGAACGGATCAGAGTTTAAGCGCGATGTTTTGTAAAAATGATGCGTCAGCCTTGGAAATTGTCTTTAGCTTATAGAGCGGGTTGTTCACAATGGGGTATTGTCTAACATTTCCTGATAAACAAGGGATAAATCTGGATTTGTTAATAAACATATTTAAAATAAACATTGTTTGGAAACATAATTGTGTCGTGTTTGGTATGATTTTTTTTATTTTTATGCAAAATTTTCAAATATATTAAAATAAATATGATTTTCTGGCACACGTAAAAATATTAAAGAGAGCTATAGTGATGCCAGTAGGTGACTCATCACTGAAACAGCTGCGCGAGGACCATAAAGACGGGAGAGCGACCCGGGCCGGCCGCTGGTAGCCAGGGGCCCAGACGCCAAGTTACACTAGACACACTATAGATCAAACATATGGGGATTGAACTTGCACCTGCAGGATTGTGAAGTCAATATGACATCAACAAAATCAATGACATTGACATCTTTTACATCAATTTTACATTAAATTGACGTAATGCTCCATGGGCTGTTGTCAGCAAAAAGACTGAGGCTAACTATTCAAAATTGGTGTTAGAGAAAAATAATTCCCAATCTAAAAACACACTCTGTCTGTAGGCTAATTGTAATTGACAATGCCCTTTATCACAATGTGAATTTCGATAAAGTGCCAAACCAAAACTCAACAAATTTGAAATGGACGTTTGGATAAAAAAGTAAAATATTGCTTATGAAAGTGGAATGTTCAAACCAAACATGGCCTTATTCGGATGAATAAGGTGTTGTGAGCATGTGATGATCACGAAGATGAATACCTCATGGCAGAAGGCCAAATAGAGAATACGGTTCATGAACTAATTATTCCTCTTAGTAACAGTGAAAATGATACGGTAGCGACTTATCATAGAGTGCTGAGGGCTATGATTCAGACTCAATTTTAATTGGGAGTCTTACTATTAACTAATAAAGCATATCAAGTCAAATACGTTATATCTATACTATTCTGTTGTATTTAGTAGAGTTTTATAATTAGTTATTTTCTTTGTTTATAATTGGTAAGGGTGTATCTGCCTATTGATATCATGCCTTAAAAGCCTAAATGTTTGTAAAGTTCACGGTCTGGGTATCTTTTTTCTATATTTTTGTATGGTTAGGGTCTTAGTTTTTCTTCTGTTCTTTCCCAGGCATAGATTTATTTGATTAACAAAAATAAAATTTACATAAACCAAGAATTTATTTTTAATTTTAGTCGTATTTTTTACTTAATTTAAAACAGTAAAAGTTAAAGTTTCAAAATACTCTATTATATGTTTTTCAAATACAACTTGCTCACATATTATATAATCCCCTAAACTATAGGGCCTACAGCTTTGAAATTTAGCATGACGTTTCTCGACCATTGCTTTATGGGCTAACAAACAAAAGGTTTTGCAAAATCCCTCCAAGGTTTCAAGTCTGTGTGGTGTGAAGAATGCTTGCAGATGGTTTACATTGACATAAACTAAGACTTCAAAAATTTGAGAAATATAAATCGAAACTTCATTTAACATATGAGGACAAATCTGGGAACTGTGGATTTAATAGTTATATTGATGGTATACCATGCTTGTTTTGCCTCTTTACTGCAATGTGGTATAGAGCTAAGGGGGAGTTCATCAGAAGTATTATCTATTTTCAGAATCCAAAAGAGATATATTCAAACAATGATGTTTTTACATTGTAGCCAGTCATTGTAAACCAGTCATATATATATATATATATATATATATATATATATATATATATATAGTTTTTGTGCACAAACAAATTGAAAATATTTAAGATAAGCAGAATTCTCATTTTACCAAATTTAGAGATCAATTCCAATACCCCATACATCAACTAAAACTGTCTGAGAATACTTTGTATTACATGGGCATAGAATTTTATAACAGATTACCAAATAGACTAAGGGGTTATACAATGAAGAAATTTAAGGATGTTATACATGAATTGCTAGGAGAAAGAGAATATTGTAGTGTTTTTTATTTTATAAATGACACAACAATTAATTTGTGAGTGAATTGATCATGATTATATATATCAAGCAAACTTTGTATTAGTTTTAAGAATCATTATTTTTACTTTTGTTTCTGACAAGCGACATGTTCATTTTTCAAACCATTGTTTGTAATGTACATGTGTGTTATGTTGCAATAAATAAATAAATTAAATTAAATAATATCTCCTAACGATAGGAGATGTTTTATTTGTCTTAAAACAATAGCTGAAAACTATATTTTTTGCATATTTTACTCAGCATTAATTTTAAAGATCTAGATGCTTTTACACAAATAGTATTTGTTCTCATCAACCTCTGTTTTGACTTTACAGGGTAAACCATGTTTACTCCAGGTAGTAAGCATGGGAACTAATCTACTAAAGAATCAGAAAACAACTTTTAACAGTCTTTATTTATTGTAAAATAATATAGTATGAATATACAAAACAGAGCATTAAACATTTTATAAAAATAAACAAGTTATAACAGTAACCCCTATCAAAACTATTTCCAAGTAAAATATTTTTTCTCCTCATGAGTTTATAATCAATGAAGGTAACGTAATTAAAAGTATTATTAAGAGAAGACCCCTTTTACCCATGCCAAACATTCTTGAATCACCATAAAAAACACAACATTCACATTCCAGAACTCACTACATCACAGTTATTCTGGGATTTATCTCTGTTTAAAATCAATATTTAAAATTATACAAACAACTAATTTTGAGTACATCGACTTAACATTGGTTAAATGACCCCGTCGCAGCAGATCTGAGTACTCAGCAAATATCCAAATGGAATTTGGTATTTTTTACTTTCCCCATATTCACCATATGAATGAAGATGAAGGTTTGCTGCCATGGGGGTGTTATAAGCAAATAAACGATAATTCCTTCCTAATGGAGGTAATTTACATGCTAAATTGTATCGAATTCTGGTATTTTTTGCATAAACCCCATGGAATGAGTATGTAGGTTTGCCGCCATATGGTTGTTGTTAACAAGTTACATAAGTTATACTCTACCTAGTGCAAGTACATACCACATTTAACAAGTTATGTCCATAAATAAGTGAGAGAGAGGCGTTTGTTGACTTCCCTTACAAATAACATGGAAAACATATTTTTGGATTTTCTCCGTTATTTGTTAAGCCAGGTTTAAAATTCAAAATAATAAATTGTTTGTTTTTTCAAGTTCTTTTGAATGGTTTTAGTTACTGCCAAAAAGCCATTTTTTTACCCTTTTGGACCCTATTAAACCCCATTCCCATGGTTCGATCATGCTGGTTTTCAAACAACACGATGAATGCTGCCCTGAACCTCTGTACCAAATTTCATTAAAATCGGAGATTCCGTTTGAGATTTATCGTGTTAACTAGGGATGTGTTGGTACCTAAAGTCGGTTCTCAGTCCCACCGGTTCTTGGCAAAAGTATTGGTACCGAGAACCAATGTCAAAATCTCAATACCGGTACTTCGATACCACGGTCTGTTTACAACAAAACACACTAAAACCAAGCATGCCCCGTCCCCGCAGTTTTCTCAGAAAATAAAAATAACAATGCGATTGTAATTTGAGACGACCAGATAGACTCATAAAAACGTGATAAAACTCTGATGTATTATCTTATCAGTAAGTTATTGTTCAGCGGTCTTATCTTATCAGTAAGTACCGAGATACAGTAAGTATTGTTCACCATCCGTTCCGGCAGGGGGATGAGGGTGGGTGGAAAGGGTCAGGGCACATGGGAATAAGGGGGAGGGGGGGGGGGGCTGGCCAGAGCCGGGTCGGCCACAACCATTGACTGATAAGATAATGGTATAGTTACGTTTTCTCCTATATCCGGAATTAATTGTCCACCATAAACAAATTATGGCTAATTTTTCGTCTAATTTTTATAAACTGATCAAAATAATTAAATTTGAACAATTTTTGATTGAAACAAATAGTTTAATTAGTTATTTTGTTTCAATATTGAAATTTTAAAATAAAGCCTTTTTTTGTATACTATTTTTTTTACATTTATACTAAATATTTTACTGCAAAATACTATTACCTTCACATATACTGTATTGTTTTTAATTTTTCTTTTTTTAATTACTGTTTTTTTTTCATTATATTTGTAACCAGTTTCAAAGGTAAAAAATATTTTTTTTCTTTGTATTATTCATTTTATATTATTTCTAGTAAACTAAAATAAACATTGTGATAAATATTTTCCAATAAACACTCCAACACTGACCCTTCCTTATTGTTACTCACACATTCTCTTGGCTCCACATTTACATCCTAATTCTTTTACTTGCATGTGTTGGTTAATTTAATCCCTTAATTTTCTCTACTTTTGAAATATCACCTCAATGTACAAATATTTATTTCATATTTCCTATTATATTAACCTCATTAAAAAATAAATACTAGGTACCGGTTCCGAGAACCGAGAACTGACCCTTTAAAAGAACCAGTACCTGTACCGACTTTGAAATGTTGGTACCAACACATCACTAGATTATAAATAAAAAATTTAACTAATGTTGTTTTTGGCTTCTAGGGACCTCAAACTAAAAAGTATCATGGTAACGGGCTTAGGTCTTACCTACCATACCACCATAATAGCTTATTCTCTATAGGGAAATTTGTTACAGTCAACTCCCGATTATCCGGGGTAATGACTGGTTGAAGGGTCCCGGATAAGTTTTAATTAAGAGTCCGCGGGTTTCCAGTTTTTATTATTTGTTATTGAAAAAAACTTATTGGAATGAATCAACAGATCTAGTTGAGTGAACAAGGAACACAATAAAAGGGTCCAACGTGGATAAAAAACCAAGGTCAGGTGTTCTATTGTTTGGCATCGGCGGGGATGGGTGGGTGGGGTGAGGGGGGAGGGTCGCTTGGGATAATTTATTCAAGATAAGAGCATGCGTACAAAAACGAGTGGTGGTTTATGTCTAATTGTTAAAAATGTTATAACAACCATGTACAAAAATGTATGCTAATTATTGAATTAGGTTAATAAATTTATAACTTTGTCAATTAAAATTTTAATGTGCGGTACTTTAAAAAAAATTATTGAAATGCAAAACAAATGCATTTTGAAATATGTTGTTTAGAATGATATAAGTTAAAATTAATAGGGGTCACTGAACAGCAGACGAATCAGAGCGATAATTTCAGACAGAACTGGAAACTAAAAGGACCTTTCTTGGTTTCTATTTTTAGCTCATCCCGGCGGGCGACTAGTTGTTTATTACCTAGCAGTCAAGGTCATACCCGCCATTGTGCGTCCCATCCCCATCACAACACGCCATCGCTCTGACTCGCTCCTCCCTGACCACATGACTACGATCACAATTACGCCACCGAATAATTTACAAATTATTTTCCGCGTTTCATTGCTGTTTTCCATTGATAAATCAAATAATAATTAGTAAAGATATTTCTTCTTAAGTAATTTCAACATAATAAGATTGATAAATGATGGTATTGTTGTCAAAACTGAGAAAATGAATTAAATTGAAATTGACGTTTTGTGACCCCGGTCAATCCGCAACCCGGTTTACTTGCCCCCGGATAATCGGGAGTTGACTGTATAGTGGATTTCACGAAAATAGTCCGATGAGAACGATACATTGTTGCCAAATGTATTCTGAAACACATTTGTATACTGTATCACACATGTTAAATATAACACCAAATGACAACATTGCAGGGGGTGAGGGGGGGCACAGCTGTTTAAATTTCCATCAGACTATTTTCGTGCATCTTACTATAAAAATTACAATGTATACTTTTTTAATACGGAAAATTCTGAATTTGAAGAACAAAATAATCAAAATGTGAAGTAGAAGCAAATTTATAAGAATTTATAATTTAAGAAACCTTTAGGGATGGACGGGTCTTGAAATTACGAGAAATTTTTGAGAAATTATTTATCTCGTTGACCGAGACGAGATTTTATTTTGATCGAGATTTTTCGAGACGAGAAATTTGTGTATAACGATAAAAACGGGTATAAATAATCTACGAATTTAATAGTGCAAAATAAATTATTTTGAAGCAATGTGAAGTGTTTTATTTTCCTATCTTCCTCACAACTTCAAACTTAAATTGCCATCATAAACGACGGTTGGACTTCCAAGATTTGGACTGGACTGGAGAGTGGGAGACGGCTCTACGGCTGCATCTGCACGGACTGTTAGTTTTAGTTGTACTGACGATCAACAGTAGTGGCCGGAGTCAACATAGCTTCTGATTTATAAAATAATTCATTTGTTTGATAAATCTTTAGACCATTGTTAAAACTTTATAAACAATAAACAATCATTATTTGATATTTAATTGCCTCAAGATGATTATTTAAAACTGATTCAAATAATTTTTGACAAATTTAAGAGCTGTTTTGACATTAGCAGTAAGAATAGTAGTGACAATCAGATGAATGACAAGAGACAAGATAGCCAATCAGGTTGAATAATGGCTAACCTCAAATATCCCACGTAATACATAATTTAATTTCCTTTCACACTCTTAGCAGAGTTCAGCTATTTTAAGCCATAAATGCTTAAAATCGGCTGATGGTTGATTTTATTTCAAGGTTTGGATACTAAAAAAAACTGAATAGGCCTATTAACAATAATTGTTGAACAGCAAAAAATAGGTTGTATTGAATACATAGAAAATCAATGGTCTTACCAGAACCATACAGGCTTCATGGCTACACTAATGCTTGCCTTTATTCAGTTAGGAGCAAATAAATAAAAACCTTACCACTAGCATTAGCAGAATGGACAAATCAAGGGAATTACATGAATTCAAAAGCAGTGAAAGTTATGTATACAGGACTTGAATAGTTTGGAGAAATGAAAAGGAATAGCAAACAAAATGAGAGCTGAAGATTGTCTTATGGACAAAGAAGAAGAGAGAGCTGAAAATTAAAATCCTCCAATTAAAAGTTATTTCTTGTTAGCCTCCCGGTCTCTATGCTTGTGATTCAAAGTTAGTAGGCCTAAGCCTATTACAAATCTGTGAGTGAGGAAAAGCTCTTATTTGGGAACATTTAAAAGTAGGTTAATAGTGAAAAGTGTGAAACATGAAAGTGAAAAGTGAAGTAAGTAACTGTAACAGATGATTCTCTTTTTATGTTTTATTAAACGTAGGCCGGTAGGTTTTATGGTGAGCCTATAACTTCTCAACCTTTTTATTGGGTACATTCCTTTATGGGCCTAGACCTTTTGTTAAGAAAGTGACTTTTTTAACTTCAGTTTATTAACATAATGAGCAATTTACAAAGAAATATTTGTTTTTTGTTTTCACATTAATCAGGATTAACCATGTTACAAAATCAGATTAAAATCCCGAACGCACATTTCTCGTAATGTATGAGAGGGAAAATCTCGTCTCGATCTCGTCTCAAACTGAAAATCCAATCTCGTCCATCCCTAGAAACCTTATAATGATATTTAAGATTGATTCTACAACTGATACATGTTCAATTCATTATGAACAGACCACATGTGAAAAGGTGTTTTTTAACACGTAGTATTCAACAATGTAGTATTTAACAAGTAGTATTTAAGAATGAATAACACCGTTTTTATAAAAGTTGACAAGCCAAAGACTCTCCCCTATCTAGGGGTCTTACAAAAGTGTTTTAATACTTTCTCCAACCATTACCTTACCTGCCTTCTCCTACTTTAAATAATACCGGTACTATACTTGAATAGTTACAGTAAATACAAGTATGGAAAAAGAGTCAATCTAAGGCAAGCACTAAATTTACAGTTTGGATGCAGTAAGCCAATTGAAGTTTTGTGGTTTCCTGTCTGCCGTTGGGTTGATCATTACGTTTATGATTGTTGGTTTTTCCTTAACCTGAAACAAAGACATTTCACTTAATTACAATTTTTCAATAACAAAAGAAGATCAAGCACCCATGGCATTGAAAATGAGAGGATTCAAAATCGAAAAATGGATGATTTGGAATTTTTAAGTAGTTCAGAATAATTTTATTTATATTTTGTTTTCAACATGAAGAAACATGACCAACCCAGTATCCACAACTGATTAATGCCGGTGTTTCACAACAGGAGAGATAGAATAATGAAACTGTAAATCACTCAAGTCACGTTTTAAAGTTGATAAGGAAATATATTGTGTCTGGTCTTTCATTCTTTATGCATATAACAATACACAACTAAACAATTATCATACTTAAAGAAGGGAACAAAGTGTTAAATCTGTGTTTGAAATATTAAAAGTTAAGTCCGATAAAATTCTTTGAATAAAAAGTATAGATAATTTATTTTTAACGATCCTTTGTGGGAAAGAACAGAAATAGTGGTGTAAAGGGTTTGTTCACTCTTGCTTGTATTCTATTGGCTGAAGCCTTTTTTTCACTGTTGCATGCTATCTGGTAATTTTACATCACAACATATTTTGTTTCAGTTTTCTAACATTATTTGTAACAGTTGATTTTCAATCAGTTTACTTTAAAACTGTAATTTTTTAACAAGGTATAGGTTTGGCTTAAACATATAATTATTGCTGGCTTGGAATCATTGAACGATATTATTTTTCTATATATTTAAAATAGTAAGGTAAAGGTGTTTCCTTTGGACAGTTTATCTGAAACTTCTACTTGGCCGATTTACATAGGGGTTGTACCAAAGCATTTTTGGTCCTATATTAGCAGGTTTTATTTTTTCAAATATTAACAGTCACTAATAACAACAACACATTGAGCGATTCTCATAGGGTGGGCAGTACACGTAACTGACGATTAATATCTTGGCCTGTGATAACATTTTTCAGCTAAAACCATTAATTGGAGTATAGCGACAAAGTTGTAGACGGGTTTTCGTCCCATTCGTTAAAAAATTTGAATCCAGTAGTGAAGTATGTTAGAGTCTGTACACGGAAGGAGAAGAGAGGCAGAGGCGGACTAGAGAGGCATGGGAAAACGTGATGAGATAGGCAGCAGCAGTTGTCAAACTACTTCCCTCCGCCAGCCGCGTCATAACTCAGCCGAATGGAACGGCACAAACTGTGTTAGTTCATTCGTTCAGGTAGTTTCAGCAATGTCCCTCTAGCCCCCTCTTAATGTGACTTTGGAACCACGGATGCGGCCAAACAATCTCTTTGTCCCCATGGGTGATAAACCAGAGCTTTACCACTGAGCTACGGCCTCTGCCTATTTAGTTAAATAAAATTAAAGTAAAAGGGTAAAGCAACTAAGCAATTGGTTGGATTACAAATAAATTTTTAAAAAAGGATTACGGTAGGAAGCATGATGAAATCAGCTGTTAACCGTAGAAGTAAACTCCAGGTGTTACAGTTTTCACAAACTCATACCAGAGTGCAGCGCCTGTAGTCCTAAATTAAAAATATCAGCTCGTCTTGGAAGAAAAAAAAACCTTTTGGTCTTGGTAGTTTAACGTACAGTCTGTGACGAATCAGAATCAGAAAAATTTATCGCTGAATAACAAATACAATAATTTGTATAGCAACGTCACAATACAGTTTTCAGGACAGCAACAAATAAATAAGTAATTCTATCACAATATAAATTACAATATACTTTGATTAGGCCTATTGGTAATCTCAAATATTCAAAAAACTCTTTTACATAATGTAAAATATATATATAAATTTTTTAAGTTTTACCGAGCAAATGCTCAGCCCCCAGGTACTCTTTTACTATTGTAGGAGGAGTGTCTGTAGCAATCTATTTAATTTCAATCTCAAAATCTAGTTTTTATATTTTCTTTTAATTTGGATTTATTGGATTTTTGGTCCAAAAATAAGCTTAGAAACAGCTGTAAACCCAGGAAAAATAATTTTCAATCTAAAAAAGCTTTCGGAGATTGTAATTTTTAGTATCTTGGCCTTATCGGTTCCCATTGTGGTAATGAAATATCAACAAACAGTAAAACAAACTACTTGTGATGTAATTCCGGAGGAGGGGAAAAATAAATAACGTTGCGGATGGTTTCCCCAACTTCAGAAATACGTCACCGAAATAAATGCACAGATAATGCTCAGTCCATAAATGCTCACTCTAACCGGGTAGAACGTACCGGGGGGAAGGCGTAATAACGTGTAAGAAGCTTGTCGTGCTGTTCGTTTTGTAGTCGGTCGAAGAATAATCTTTCCACACGAGGTCAGAGCTTTCCTTCCCCCACCACGGTTGGAGGAATGAGCTGGTTAAAATATCGTTGAATTCAACTTCCGGCGTTTGACAAAAAAACTGTGGGTTCACCAGCTGACGCGAAGAAGAAGAAAAGTCACTAACGTCTGCCGGGTCTCAACAAACGCTCTTTGAGGTTATGTTTATGTTTTGGTCTTTGAAGTTAATTCGGGTTTTGGCAGTTATTTACGTAGATTATGGTCGAAGTAAAAGTATTTAAGTAGGCTACATTTAATGAAGGCTATTTGTTGTCAACAGTAATAGTGATCGATTATAGTGAAATCTGTGATGTTCAATAAAATGTTATTATGCCGGTCCTAGGGCTGGGCTGAGGCACGACGTAGGCCTAACCTAGCCTATAGCCCAGCCTAGCTTGTGTTCTATTTTGTAATATGTGATTTATTCTGGGTGAGTCTTGAGCGTTTGTTTACATTATACACGTTATTTACCCCTCTCAAAATATGACACCTTACATACTACTTTTTTTCTACTACAAGCGTTTTTGGAATCAGCTACCGGTAGCCTATTACCAATTAAAAGGTATAGTTCGTTGTTGGTATAAACTTCATAGCCTTTTTATAATGAAGATTTAACAAAAGTGAATTAAACAATAATTTAATCAATGAGTAAGGCTCGATAAACCTGGTACTATATTTTGATCAAAAAGAGTGTACATACCAATAAAGCCTCCCTGAGAGCTGACACCAACTGTGGTATTGTCTCGCAAAAAAAGCCTCGTCCTCCAAAAATCTCCACCATCTTCTCATAGTGAACACTGTCGCTGAGTGAGGTAGGGGGAAGCCTATCAAAGGAAATAATCATTTAAGAAATGTGGTTAAGGCAAGCAGGGTAGCTATTAAAAGGTCATTTTTCAACTAGTTCTTACTTCAATAAGGGTTTAGTCTGTCTTGTCCCTTTTCTCTCGACCTATTTTTAACTTATTGAGATATCATTTGAAAGCTTATGATCTAGCCGGTCAAGTCTCATCCCCGGAGCCCTGCTTGGCTCTGGGCAATCCGAGTTTATGTTACCTAGGCCTAGTCCAATTTATGGTACGATCTGTAAGTATCTCTTTACAAATAAATTATGCAAGTTACAGATGAATGAATGAATGAAAATCTTTATTCCATAAAAAATAAAGGTCATGACAATGCAGATGATAGTACACAAAACTTCCTAGTAGATACTTAGGAAAATAAAACACGCTACATCATACCACATAAAATAGCAAGGATACTAGTAAAACCTTTTTGAATGGCATCACTACATTAAATTTTTAAAAGTCGCTGCATCGCTAAATTGCAAACAAATCTATAGAATAAAATTTTATCAACCTTATAAAGATAATCTAAATGTTAGAAAAAGAACTAAAAAAAAGTGAACCATAGTGCAAATGAACGATCATTTTGATCAAAACGTAATCCTTACACAGTGGAGACATCGGGCAGCTGCCGCAGCTCAGACCAGGTCTGGTTGTCCAATCCGCTGTATATCCCATTGTTATTCACTATTATAATGATGATGGGCAGTTTATACCTGTAACCAAGCAAAACATTTTATCATTAGTCTAAATTCTATGGATGAAGGTATGAGAGTGAATTCACATTTACTATGTTTAAAAAGATTTCAAAAAAATTTAATGAAAACATTTTGTATACATTTATACAAGTTTATTATGCGAGTCATGCGTGTTACCTGAACATAGTTTCAATCTCCATTCCAGAGAAGCCAAAAGCTGAGTCACCCTCGACGCAGATGACTCGTTTGTCCGGTGAGTGACTCTGACACCACAACGCTGCAGCTATGGCGAAACCTGGACCCACTCCCATGGTGCCAAACGTGCCTGTGTCACAAACACAGATGATGCAATAGCATATAACCTAACATGCAAATTAAATACTGTAATGAAACCTTATTTTATTTAATAATTTTAAGACATTGGTGAAAAACTAACGTTACTGAATTTTGTGAACTTACTAATAAATATTTAACAAACAAAATATATTAAAAACTTGTTCTACTTTATTAGAAAAATAAACTCATATATTTTTATTGAATGAATCCCCAAAAAATGCTAATTAATCACAAAATAAGGCTGTACACCTTTATTTTGAAACTGAGAATAGGGCTTTTAAAACTATCTTCAGCCTAGTAAAATGCTCGTACAAACCTGCATCAAGCCGATGTCTAGGCAACTCGTTTGCCAAAATCGATCGTCCAATGTCCATGGTGTTGGCTCCTTCACTTACAATAATACAATCTGAAATATAAATTAAGTAATTTTAAAAGGATTTGCAAAAAAAAATCACAAATGGCTAGAAAAACTAAATAAATAGTAACTATTTTTTGCAGATAAATTAAAAACTTTTTTTATATTTGTTGAGTTTGATAGTATTATTCTTATGGAAAATCATTATGCCATTTTACTTGATGGCATAACTGTCAACAGTTGACAGTCATGTGCCATTATGTGAGACCAGACAAGGGTGTAAGTATTGCATCTGCAGCTAAAAACAGTGGGTATTTGCAATCTTGAAAAATAAAAGCATGAAGATTTGAAAATTAAAGAGTAAAGATTGTAAGTCACCAAATAACCCTAGATTTTTCATAAGACAGGATATCAATAAAAATTATTTAGTCCAACTCAACTGGTAAGAAGCTTACCAGTTTACTTCCGTTTAATACTTCCGTTTCATATTTTCCTTTTAGTTCATAACCAACACAAGTTGAAAAACTAATTAATGAAAAAATAGAAAATGTCATAGGTTAGAATGCTAAATTTACTATTAAAATATGAGCAGCAGTTAATGTGCCTAGAACTTTGTGATTGTTCCTTGAGCCAAGCAGAGTTTTTATAACCTCAACCAAGCTCAACTTGGGTACTCGCACACCCCTCCTAATTAATAAGCCGAATTTACAGTATTGCAATATCTAGTAGTTGGAAGATCGCTGATAATTGATTAACTTGTTAAACTAAAAACAGTATAAGACAAATAAAAAATATCGCTAGATGAAAAACGATCACTAAGTAAAAATAACAATAAGGAATGAGAAAAAATTTAAGGAAATAATTATGTGGACAGTTGTATTTTAGTCAGAACACTGTTAATACGCTCCCCTATGATAATGTGACTACCGTATTTAAAATTGAATTTGGCTAATATTTTTTCATGGTCTGGTCAATTGTTCACTCAAACGTGACTCAATATCAAGAGTCCGCCCTCAATAGAGAAGAAAAGGATTAAATTACATGTTTTACCATTACTTTACCAAGACAAATAGAAATGACTCTTGTTGTGTTTACCTTTGGGAATGTTTTGCTGGATGTGATGAAAAACAGTGTAATAGTTGAGGGGCACATTTGTGTCATCGATCATTCTCTAAAACAAAATCAAGATTTCAGCTTAGTGTAACAAATATTAGTTCTAACTAAAAAGTAAACACTTAACAACTTAATAAAGGTTTGCATTTAAGAGAAAAGTAAAAAAGTTTAAATTTGAATGATTTGGCTAAAATAGGATATGATTCAAATGGAAAATTTGACTTGAAATTATCATCCATCTTCAACACCACAAACTTGCAAGTTTAAAATACAGCAAAACCTCGATATATCAATTCTCAGTATGTCAAACTTTTCGATGTAACAAACTTCTCCCATTCCCCTTTTTTTTCTACCTCAGTATATCGAAGTAAGTTTTTGGGTAGGGCTTACTACTCAGTATATATCGAAGGATCACCCAGGATACCTTTAATATTTTGAACTTTTGTAGTGCCTATATACGACTTAAGAACCTCTAAAAAAAATTTGGAGTGTGCGAGTACTCAAGTATTGAGTATTTTTCAAGCCAAGTTTGTAGTATTTGACTCAAAGTTTTGGAAAAGAATCTTTTGTCTGAGTTGAGTTTTATAGCTCTCACAAGGTAAAAAATTTGAAACATATTTCTACATAAGGAATAAAAATGTAACCCATACCTAAATTTTTATTCTTTTCAATCTCTCTTTTTTAAGAAAAACAATGAAATTTTGTTATTATAATCAACTTGTTAGATTAAATAGTAAGAAACTAAAGACGTTACGTTTCATTGTGTACATTGGCTTCCTGTTCGATTACAGCGATATAGAAAATTAATTCAGATTGCGTTGTTGAAATAAAATGCCAGTCACATGGCCATCACTGACACCTTTGGATTAGAGATGTATGTGAATTAAAAACAGTAATATGAAACATATTTCTTAATTATGTTGTATATAAAAATTATTAATTTTTGTATATTGATTATTTTTACAGAACATACACGTTTAAAATGTATTATTGCCCAGGAATTTGATGATAGTGATTTATATAACTATTTTGCCATTGATTAAGAAATCTGCACTCAAGAATGATGGAGATTGTATGGATGAATTTTTGAACCTGGGTGTTGATCAAACCAACAGGTAAAAAGTGTAATTAAAATGACAATTTAACTGAGTTTTCATAGATGGGACACTTTATTACTATTATTTTTGTTGTATTCATTAAAAATCATTTTTGGTACAGTATCCGTATGATTTGGAGAATATGGACTCGCAAATTTCTTTAGGACATTTGGCCAAACACAGCCACTTTGTTCAAAACTTCTAGTATTAGTTGTAGAAGTTTTGCATCGGTTAACAAAAAACAGGACTTTGGCAAAAATTTGAAAAAATGTATATGTCAGAGCGTAAATTAAATTAGCTACTCAGTCTTCATTAAATTTTAGAAGTGATACTACTTTAGTTTTAAAGCAATTTAACTTAAATAATCAGCAATAAATACACTGTTAACATTTTGGGTTAAAGGCTAGAATATACCTTTCTCCTAATCTACAATGGAATCAAATTGACATGAATACTGGCATACCAACCTGCACTGTCGTCCGATTTGCTTGACACTTTTCAGACAGCTCTCTCCACCAAGGGCCATTCAGATCACACTTCCACCTCGCTCCTGACAGAAGATGATACAGCTCCGAGCTCACTACTCCAACATCTGCTTGTATTGCCACTTCTGCCTTCACACTGTTGTGCAACTCCTCCGCACAAATGTCTACCTGCACACCACCAAATGTGAAAATTTATAATTTGGTCGAAAAACAACTGTGACTAACAAAACAACTTTAAAACGTATGAAATTTGAAAGAATTCTATACCATGGAATAAGAAAGGACTGTAGTAAACCACTTCCAATCAACATAGGCGTTAAGTTTACCAGGGCCGTTATTACTCCCACCGCTCGGAAAATATGATGACTTGCAAATAAACAAGTCATTATCATGCATTATTTATAAACTTCGTCTATTTCGAAAACTCCCCAAATGAAATAGAGTCCCCAATTAGTTTGATCCGCGGGACTCACCGTAAATATGTATGTTTAAAAATTATTTATAACTAATTTAAACAACATAAACCTTTCATGTGGTACCGGAATTTTAAATTAAGGTGTTTTTTGCAAGAAGAAATCAAACATTCTGTTTTTTAGGCTTAAAAAAACTTTTACTAAATTTGTTTAATGACCTGAATAACTGCAACTTTCTTGTTGAACCGGGGGGGTCGACCAAAGTGGAGCATCCAGTTGAGCCGAGCGCCAAGCAGCAGCACTACATCAGCTTTCTGCAGTGCCAGAGTGCGTGCCGAGGCAACACTGAGGCGGCTGCCATCGGCCACCACTCCCTTGCCCATCGGAGTGGCTAGCACTGGCAGCCCTGTCGACTCCACTAGCGTACGCACGGCCTCCTCACTCCGGGAGTAGGCCGCTCCTGCAACACAAACACAATGTTTAATTCCTGCCTCTCCCTCTGCCGAGAATCCAACCAATCACAATCGTTGAACACTAAAATAACTGCTTGATATTTATTTCATTACTTGACTCCTTTATGTTTTTGATTTTTTGTTGAAAAAATACAGTAGACTATCTATAATCCGATACAAGAGACAAGGGCCCTATTGGATTATATAAGATTATGGACAGGACAACTTTAGGTATCATAATAAAAATGCTCAATAACCTTAGCAAGCAAGGTAAAAACCATTTAAATCTGTTCCAAACAAACTACATCTTTAATAGGCCTACAAATATTGATTTATTATCAACATACAATTTAAATCTTGATAGTATATTAGGATCTACAAGAACATTTCACATAAATTTAGGAAACCAACACTTAAGAGGTATTGTTGTGAAAGCATTGTCTGATAGTAAAATGAGTCGGACGAAAGTATGTCACACTATCATGAGTCTGCTGTATACTTATTTGACAAGTTAAAAGTAGCTTTCAAACTCCAGAGCCAAAACTAAAATCGCTACTTTTGTTTCTTCTCCGAATTAATTAGGCTTATAAAGAAAAATATAAGCAAAATTAGAAGAAAAGAGGAGTTCATAAAAGTGGGGAAATCAATTTTTAACTTTTGACCACATACTGAAAAGAGTACATGGTCGAAGCTTTCAGGGATTTTCGCTAACCTTTACTGAACAGGACATATTATCAGACACTGAGGTTTGCTCAATGGGGATGGCTACCACCACCATTTCACTCTCTCAATTGTGAAATATATTTTAGAGTAAGAAAGGATTACAACTAACGGAGTAGTTGTGAACAATGGAAACAAAACATAACAGGGTTTATTTATCTACTGTCTTAAGCTGTGGTATCCTCTTTTCTTTATCCTTGAGAAAGACTTGAAACAAAACAACTAAAATATAGGATCTACAGCAAATCATACAGTATCATCCTGTTTAGTAAGCTCCTCAATGGCCTTATTTCTTTAAGATATGCCGATACTTTCCAACCAACAAAATATTTAATATCCTTTGATTTTAAAAAGAACCAACATTTAAGAAATTTAGGCATATTGCTGTTTTGCATGGTGTAACGTCTTTCACACTGACTTGATTTTTTAGAACACAAGATTTCACAACTAACCTTTTCCAACTATAACAAGTGGTCGGCTTGATCTCCTGATTATAAGGGCAGCTTTCTGAAGATCTGCCAACGCCGGATGAAGCAGAGGGGGAGGAGGGCATGGAGGAGAGTTAGACAACTTTCCTCTCTCCGACTGGGCACTCAGCAGATTTGCGGGAAAATCCAAGTAACTCACACCTGTGAGAAAACGGTAACCATTACTTTCTAGCATTATAACCTTGCTTTCATTAGCTTTCTACAATAAATTTCAAATATGAAATGTTTAGACAAGTATGTTAACAAAAGAAATTTTACTGCATTACTCCCTAGCATCCCTATCTTAGTTAATATTTTTGAGTAGTTTATCAATAGTATAGCCTACCCAGTGGGGCAAATATGATTTTAATTTGGGGGGTGGTGACTTGGAAGGAGAATAGGGGTCTTAATATTATTATTTGGGCTGTTAATTTAGGACCATGACGCTGTTCATTGTCAGTAACTATACTACACCTCATCTGATCGATCCATTGAACTCTGTATTATAACTAGTCACCACACTCCTTGTGTCTCAAGCGCGCCACTGTCGCCGTCATATTTTGTTGTTGTTATGTTGGTCAGATCGCAAATTGGTGGGATGCTGTTAAAATTCGAAGTTGAGATGGCATTTAAATCTATGTTAATTTATTGACTTTTCAAAACCTTTACCATTGTTTTATAGTTACAAAATCCCGAAAGCAACACATTTGAGTAATATTCATAAAGTAATTGAAATCAATAAGACCTGCAACACACTATCAAATATTTGGTAAAACTGACCATAGATGGCCATCTCGAATAAATAAATGAATGATTTATTCCACAAAAATAAAAAGTGCATTTCAAAGAATAAATTTACAATGTACATGCATTAAATATAATTGTCCTTAATGCACAGTTCCTTGGTGTGTTGTTGCAACAAATAAATTAAGAATATGTACCAGAAATAAGTACCATATTAATATAAGTTTATTAAATTACAATCTACATAGGGTCTTTGAAATAAGCCCACATGGGTACACATTCCAGTGTGTCAGCTTCAAGGTGCGTCTTTGAGAAAATCAAACCTAGTTTTAATTTTAAAAAATACAATGAGGTTGGAACAACAACAAAATCAGAATATTGGCTAGTAATTGTTAGACAACTTTAGATGTAATAAAAAAATATAAAAAGCATTGCACTTTTAAAGAAATATAAAAGTGTTACAGATGATGGCAACACCCTGACAACACCATTTCATCTTGACTTTCCATTTTGATAGCATCCCACTTATTTGCAATTTGACCAACATAACAACCAAAAAATTCAATGGCAACAGCACCACACTTTTCACAAATGTTTAGTCAGAGAATGACTCAAGTTATAACATGGAGCTCAATGGATCCGTCACTTTGACCCTTCAGTAATTTTCACCTTAACATACACACCAAAGAGTGTGTCGATGTCTCAAGAAATGTTTGAAATATGTTATACCTGAGAATTTTGAACATTTATAGTCTTAAAAGGAAGGTTTTAGCTACTTTCTTACCTTGTTTTTTAGGTTGCAGCATTTATTAACAATGGTAACTAATATGAATATAGGCCTCCATTATGTTGGATTGAAAAAAAAAACTTCTTTATACAATTCACAATAATTGAATTTGTAAAGTTTTTGTTCAAAGCTAAAGCCTATGCAGGGTGATCAACTCAAGGCAGCCACCATTGTGATGTCGGCAACTGTAAAATTTAGAGAAAACTTTAAATGGGGAACCTCACTTGATTTTTCATCACAATTAAAAATATGAATCTTAGTTATGACAATTTGGCCGTCTTTTGCCAAAATGGCGGCCAACTTTAAAATTTCTTATAGAATACCCTATATTTTATGGTGTTTTTGGAATCTGTATGTAATTTAAAAACTTTTTTATTCTTTGCCATTTTTCTCTAAACCTAACATTAGGGAGCTAGAGGGAACTAAATTTCATTTTTACTTCCATAACAATAACATGGGGCAACCTTTATCTGAACATATTTCCAAAACCACTTAGTAAAATAAAAAATGATCACGAATAAAAATGTCTTAAAATTATATTTAAAGAACATTTTACTCATAAAAATTATAATTTACGCAAAAATTTATCTTACCGTTTTTCAATATTACAATGGTGTGGCACCACTTGAAATGATCATCCTGGAAATAAATTACTTTTTGCGTAAATGATAATTATTAGTGGTGAAATGTTCTTTAAACATAATTTTACGACATTCTTTTTGTTGAGTATTTTTTATTTTACCGAATTGTTTTGGAGATATGGGCAGATAAAGGTTGCCCCATGTTATTGTTATGGAAGTAAAAATTAACTTTAATTGCCTCTAGCTCCCTAACTGTTAGGTTTAGAGAAAAATGTCAAAGATTTAAAAAGTCCTAAAATTACATAGAGATTCCAAAAACACCATAAAATATAGGATGTTCCATAAGAAATTTTAAAGTTGGCCGCCATTTTCCAAAATGGAAGCCAAATTTGCATAATCAAAATTATTCATATATTTAATAGCGATAAAAAATTAAATAGTGTTCCCCATTTAAAGTTTTCTCTAAATTTTACAGTCGCCGACATCACAATGGTGGCTGCCTTGAGTTGATCACCCTGTATAGGCTTTAGCTTTGAACAAAAACTTTACAAATTCAATTATTGTGAATTGTATAAAGAAGTTTTTTTTTTCAATCCAACATAATGGAGGCCTATATTCATATTAGTTACCATTGTTAATAAATGCTGCAATCTAAAACAAAAAGGCAAGAAAGTAGCTAAAACCTTCCTTTTAAGACTATAAATGTTCAAAATTCTCAGGTATAACATATTTCAAACATTTCTTGAGACATCGACACACTCTTTGGTGTGTATGTTAAGGTGAAAATTACTGAAGGGTCAAAGTGACGGATCCATTGAGCTCCATGTTATAACTTGAGTCACTCTCTGACTAAACATTTGTGAAAAGTGTGGTGCTGTTGCCATTGGATTTTTTGGTTGTTATGTTGGTCAAATTGCAAATAAGTGGGATGCTATCAAAATGGAAAGTCAAGATGAAATGATGTTGTCAGGGTGTTGCCATCATCTGCAACACTTTTATATTTCTTTAAAAGTGCAATGCTTTTTTATATTTCTTCATTACATCCAAAGTTGTCTAATAATTATTAGCCGTTATTCAAATTTTCACATTGATATCACAACTGGTTCACTTAAAAATCTAGAGAACCAAAGCTAATACCAATCCACAATTAATTGCAAAAAAAAAAAAACTCTAATCCATGACTCACACTGACAAATATGGAATGGGATAGAATACTAGTTTTTGCAACTAACCCTGCCCGCCAAAAGTATTGTCTACCCCCGGCCAGTGGGATTAAAAAAAGGCCTAAGGGAAAATATGCAATTGTCTAACTTTTGGCTTGCAAATACAGCCTACTGCTACTTCCTTTAGCCATTTTAAATTTACAATTTTTACGTTGTTTAGGTGCGGTAATACTTTTCGTGACTTATTTTTGCTTAACGATAAAAGTTAAAACAGCAATATATTAAAACTCTTAATTTTCATTATATGAATTTGATTTTTTAATATTATTATTAGTCTTTGGGGGTAATTGACCTGATTACACCAACCTTATTAACGTTAACGTTATTGAGCCTACCTCTAACACACAAAAGAGCTTAGTGTAGAACATGAATGGTTTATGTGGTTGTTACAAGAGAGGTCCTGAAATCAATGGGGTAAAAATATTGAGCAAAATATTAAAGACATAATATTCGAGAAAAATTATTATTACTAACGTGTGTTTACTCCCAACGATCTCACAAAATGGGGCAAATTGGAAATCAAGGTACAATTTCTTGTTCTGAATTTTTTACACGTAACACCAGATTTAATCATGGGATGGCACCCTGAAAACTAGCCGAGTAATATGCAAGAAAATTTTGTTTTAACAACCATTAAAACTTTATTTACACCTAAAGGCAACATGGTACTAATTGAATAGAGTACCGATATGTTAACTTTTGCAAGGTATATTATCGAATGAAATATACCTAAATTTACTATGGAACCATGGGATGGCACCCTGAAAACTAGCCGAGTAACATGCAAGAAAATTTTGTTTTAACAACCATTAAAACTTTATTTACACCTAAAGGCAACATGGTACTAATTGAATAGAGTACCGATATGTTAACTTTTGCAAGGTATATTATCGAATGAAATATACCTAAATTTACTATGGATGGACATGGACAAGTCCCGAAAGTTGAATTTTTCAAGAAATTTAAATCTTGTTAAGCGAGACAGGATTTTATTTTTCTCGTAATTTTTCAAGATCGAGAAATATTTTGTGAAAAACTTTAAAAATCGATAGGCCTATAAATAATCTACGAATTGCTAGGCCTATTTTAGTATCAATATAATACTGATATACATGAATTTTAATCAAGGTCAAGTGTTTTATTGTTCCTATTTGTAAATTTACATTCCTAATTTTTACAGTTTGTTTTTTTAGTTTTTATTGATCATTTTATCTATGTTTATAGTTATGATTATGACTGTTGTGATTTTATGAATTTTTGTTTTAACATTGTATTTTTGAGAAGTACCGTATTATTTAGCATGACTGGTGTGAGACATACTAAACTGAATATGGCAAAACACAAGACACATCAAAAAGACATGACTGAAATTGTAATTTAATACTCAACTAATATGACTGGTGTTTCAGTCTGGTTAATTTTGCAATTTCAATGTTGTATCCTTACTCTTATCACCATATCTTAGCCTAAGTTTAAGAGTTATTTGTAATGATGTAATAAGGTACTTAATATTTGTTTTTTACAGATATATTTTAAAGATGTTTCTTTAAAAAGTTAGAAATGGGTCATGCCGGTTATAATTTAAATTTTTCATAAATTATTTGTCATAAATCGGGATTTAACAATGTTACAAAATTAGATAAAAATTCCGTGCAGTACACACATTTCCCATTATGCACGAGAGGGGAAATCCTGTCTTGATTTTATGAGGATTAAGAAATCCCGTCTCGTCTCGAACTAAAAATCCAATCTAGTCCATTCCTAAAATTGACAGTACCAGGTCTGCCATAAGTGGCAAAGCGTACGGCTGCCTCTACATGCTGGGGTATGAGCTGGGCCGTGGGTGGTCTTGCGCTATACTTGCAGTACGGCCGTGAGAGCTCTACCTGGGGACACTCCTGGAAACCACCGAGGCCCTCGTGGTCCTCAGGACAGGAGCCACCAATCACTATCAGCGGCCTACAACGGAGAGACATCAGCCAGGCATTTCAAACAATCAATTAAACAAAGAATCAGAACAGGAACATTACATGATTAAGGTATCACTATATCACTGTTTTGAGCCAGGGATTTTTGAAGCTAAAAGAAACGGAATCAAAAATGTATAGGTTAAATGTCATAATTTTTTATTGAAGAAATAAAGGTTTGCAGTATTCCAAAAAGTCCAACTTTTGATACTACCCAAATTGCTTTCTTTTGAAGAATAAGGCTATCTTAAATGTTACTACTGTAATCCCAGATCTAAAGTCCATATTTAATAATTGACTGAAAGAAAGCCAAATATACGTAACGCAGTGCGGCAATTAGATCATGAATGTTATTGCTAAATATGTCAAAAATACTTTCAATAGTTATTTACAAAGAAAATAACACACGCAGTTAATCACTCAGCAAATCAACCAAGGCTACGGAGCAGTGGAGGATGCTTATGTCAATTACCTGATCTTGTTCTACTAGTAAGAGTCTAGACGGTCAGACTTTTGACCCATTGCTACCAGGTGACATGTTTTGAGTTCATTGTTTAGTTAAAGTGTTTGTCTTATGATAACAAACTTAATTTAACTGCCGCAGCACACTAAAAAATAGTGGCATATGCAAAATACCCCTTGCAGCAGACCTGCGTACTCAGCGAATTTCTAATTGAATTTCAGATTATTTACTTTTCCCATAAAAACACCATAGGATTGAGTATGTAGGTTTGCTGCCATGGGGTGTTGTTAGAAAATCTTTAAGTTAATCAATAATTGGTGAAGGTAAACCCAAAATTATATTAAGCTCTGACAAGTTTTTAATTTCCCCATAAACCCCATGGGGTTGAGTATGTAGGTTTGCCACCATATAGGTTTTGTAAGCAAGTATAAGTGAAACCCTATATAGATAATGTACATACCAAATTTGATTAAGTTATTCTTATGGGATTTCCCATAAGAATAACATAAGAAACACATTTTTGGATTTTCCTTGTAACCAGTTACGCTAGGAAAAAAAAATTCAAAATACCAAATTGTTTGTTTTTTAAAGCTCTTTTAGATGGTTTCAGCTAATTTTGAATATTAATGTTCAAAAATGCCAAAAACCCATTTTTGACCCCTTCGAAACCTTACAAAACCCCGTTCCCATAATCCGACAATGCTTGTTCGCGAACTCATAAAAATAGACCTGTTCGTACACCTTCATACCAAATTTCATCAAAATCGAAGGTCCCTGTCAAAAGTTATCAGTGCCATGGACACACATATATATGAAGATGAACGAATGGTGTTTTTGGCTTCTGGGGACCTCAAAATGAAAAAGTAAAGTGGTCCCGGGCTTAGGTCTTACCATGGCTACTACCGTAATGGTGTATTCCCTATATTCAAATTCGCTAAAAACAAGCACGGTAGGATTAATAGTTTGTATGTCTGCATTTACACCACCTCTTAAGAGAAAGCTGCAGTGTAAATTAAAATCAATGTTTGAATTGTTGCTAATCCAAAATAATATAAACTTCCTTTTAAAATTAATTATTTCCTTTTGTTATAATATTAACAAGTAAAGCTCGCAAACACAGTTTACAAACATAATTTTTCAATCCCAATAAAAAGAGTACCTTACCAGCAGTTGGTTTTAGCATTAGCCATTCCGCCAAACACATGAAGTAAACCTGGGCCAGACACTACCAGACACACAGCAGGTTTCCGAGTTAGGTAACCAATAGCTTGAGCCGCATAGCAGGCAGCTTGTTCATTACGCATACCCACATAATGTAAACCTGCCCGTTGCAGTGCAATGCTCAGTTCTATCACAGGAATACCGACGATGCCGAATACATACTCCACACCCTGGAACAGTTAATTAGTATGACAATAAATTAATTAAATTAGTATGAGTTATGCAATAACAATGTAAATAGCCGCCGTCGCAACAGACCTGCCTACTCAGTAAATTTCCAAATTAGTAATATTGTTTTTGATCAGATGAACCTGTAAACAAAATTTCATTATGTGGTCATAAATACCTAGGGAAAATAAATGTCTATTCTCCTAATGATAAATATAGAATACGCAGGTAAGCGTGCCATGGGGAACACTAAAAGTAGATTTTAAGCATTAAAAAAAATATATATTTGGACCATATGAAGCCATATACTAAGTTTCATTAATATCTGTCCATACAGTGTGGTTGAAAAGTCCCGGAACGGTGAAATATATTTTTTACCATTATAGATGAAATAATGAAACTTGGTATACCAATAATAGCAATAAATATCAACTCTTTTAAGCTATTATAACTTTTTTATCCCTTAAGGGGGATGGCCCACGAGGAGTCAGTCAAAATTCTTAAATAGCAGCATAGGTCAAATTTGGTATCAAATTAAAGGTTTCACTTAGCAGAGTACAATGCCGTAAACTAGACTTCAAATGGATGACCGAGACCGAAATGGCAGGCATACAAAGTTTCCATTAAAATTATAAGGGTAAAACTTAAAAATGCAATAACTTTCTTAATACTTTACCTTTTGACGTCGGGTTTGTAGCTTATTACTCCAAAAGCAAAGATGTTTGAAACTATGTATGAAGTGACAAGGGCCAAAGCATATTTCTGTAAGACCTCCAGGAGGGACATCCCTTAAAGGGAGTGTAAATTAAAATTTCTTCGGCCCATGTCACATCATACACCATTTTAAACGTCTTTGCATTTGGAGTAATAAGCCACAAACCCGACGTCAAAAGGTTGGGTATTAAGAAAGTTATTGCATTTTAAACTTTTACCCATATGATTTTAATGGAAACTTTGTATGCCTGCCATTTCAGTCTCGGTCACCCGTTTGAAGTCTGGTTTACGGCATTGTACTCTGCTAAGTGAGACCTTTAATTTGATACACAAATTTGACCTATGCTGCTATTTAAGAATTTTGACTGACTCCTCGTGGGCCATCCCCCTTAAGGGATAAAAAAGTGATAATAGCTTAAAAGAGTAGATATTTATGGCTTTTATTGGTATAAAAAGTTTCATTACTTCATCTATAATGGTAAAAATTATATTTCACCGTTCCGGGACTTTTCAAGCACACTGTATATAAAGGAGTTTGCCTATTCTCCATATGATTAACATGGGAAAAGAGTATTTAGGTTTGCTGCCATGATAAGTAAAAGAACCAAGATTTTTTTACATAAATGGTTGAATCTCAACCAAATGAAGCGAAATACCAAATTTCATAAAAAAAATATTATTTAATAAGTGAAATGTTAACACATCCTTATTCCACTTAAGATAAACATTGGAACCCTAAAATAAAATGTACTATATATAGACTTTTTAATATCTTGTTAACCAATGGAGATAGAGCAAAGCTTCAAACTACTAAATTGTGTGTTTTTTAGCTGAATCCAGTGGTGAAAATAAAAATTTAAAATTTGTTAAAATTACATGTGAAAAATGTAAAAATTCCATTTTTGGGGTACAAATCCCCAAAACTACCCCTTCCGGTAGGCTGATATATCTGGTTTACGAGAATCCAAATAAAGGTGGGATTACACACATCTCTACCAAATTTGGTCTCAATCGAACCGTTTTTATGAGTTATCGTGTCTAGGGATATATAAATTACATACAGGGTGTTTCAGAACTCCCTACCAATATTTTAGGGCATTGTTCCTGGGTTAAAAACATATCTAAATATCATATTTAAATTGTCCAGAAGTCTTAAGTTACTCACACAGCCGCCATTTTGTTTTTTACACATAATAATTTTTATTTCCGTAACGGATTGTTGTATTCAGATCATATTTGGTATAAATCTTTATCATACCAATGTACATTTCCAAGAAAAAAATTAATTTTTCCATTGTATATTTTCAAAATGGCGCCCATTTTAAATTTTCAAACTCAAATATCTCAAAATCGGTAAATTTTATAAAAATTTTACAAAACACAAAAAAGTTGCCAAATTAAATAACCTAACCAATGGTGCCAAGTTTGTAAAGATTTGACAACAAATAACGGAGTTATTGCGATTTTTCTTCATAAAAACATTGATTTTGCTGTTACAATGGCCTTATTTGCATTAAATTCAATGCAAAATCCGCGTTTTCATGAAGAAAAATCGCAATAATTCCGTTATTTGTTGTTAGATCCTTACAAACTTGGCACCATTGGTTAGGTAATTTAATTTGGCAACTTTTTTGTTTCTCGTAAAATTTTTATAAAATTTACCGATTTTGAGATATTTCAGTTTGAAAATTTAAAATGGGCGCCATTTTGAAAATATACAATGGAAAAAATTAATTTTTTTCTTGGGAATGTACATTGGTATGATAAAGATTTATACCACATATGATCTGAATACAACCATCCGTTACAGAAATAAAAATTATTATGTGTAATAAACAAAATGGCGGCTGTGTGAGTAACTTAAGACTTCCGGAAAATTTAAATATGATATTTAGATATGTTTTTAACCCAGGAACAATGCCCTAAAATATTGGTAGGGAGTTCTGAAACACCCTGTATATAAATTTTTTGACTATTATTTTTGGTCTCTGGGCATCTCAAAACGAAAAAGTAACATGGTCCCGGGCTTAGGTCTTACCATGAGACTTACACTAATAGCTTATCCTCTATGGGGAATTCGCTAAAAATGAGAATAAAGTGGTATACACTTTCATAAACTAAACTGCACAGAACCAATTGCACTGTTAAAATGTATACCAATAGGTATTTCAGGCATGTCTGCTGACAATCTTTATGGGACCTAGGGCAGAGTTTTGGTACAAGGGGCTTCACTTACATAAAATGGTTGGCCCTCCTGCAGTTGAAAATTGTATAAAATGTAATCTATTTATATAAATGGAAGATGGGTTTTTAATGTAGGATATAACACTTGTTTAAGCATTCCCAGAAGTCAAACCCACTACAACCACATACTTGATTGAAAGCTCTTAATGTGAAAGAAAACTCCAGAAAAATTTACACTACTTATATCACCCTCTTCAATCCTTTAAAAATAGAGACCTTTAAAAAATTGAAGAAGTGGCTGCTAAGTTAGGTACCTCCTTTAGTTTTTTTTTTTTTTTTTTTTTTTTTTTTTTTTAGTCGAGGGCCTCAAGGCTGATTTTTAATCTGATGGAAAATCGTAAGAGGGGAATTAAATTGTCTACTTTTTTTTAAAAATTACAACTTTCTTATTTGAGGTTTTGCTCTATTGTTGACGGTTTTTGCACTAAATAACTTCAAACGTTGAAGTTGGGTTTTGAATGTCACATGTAACAAAATTTGTTCAATCATTCCCAAAAGTCAAAAACTCTACAACCATATACTTGATTAAAAGCTCTTGATATGAAAACTCTAGAAAAATTTATGATAGATTAGCCTACCCTCCATCCCCCATAGCGCTAAATCCCACACGCCTTCAAAGTTACTATGTTATTCTTATGGAAGCAACATTTTAGTGATGAACACATGAACATATAGGATTATTAATTTATAAACAGCTGCCCTCATTAAAAATATTGTAGCGCCGAAATGACGATCAGGAACGGATAATGATATTTGTGAACGGACAATAGGATTGAACGGAAAATGATATTTATATGTATCATTTGACACAACCTATCCGGCTCTGCTGGTCTCGGTGACGACGGAGGTAACTAAAAGGTAATTAAGGTAATTACAAACAGCCTCTGGTGATTAAACTGCGTTTAACAGGCATTAATACTGGTCTTCTGTCAACGAAGGCCCTAACGTATAAATGGGACCACAAAAGCAACAGAATCTGTTTGTAGTGACCTAAATTCCGTGTTACATCAACGATCAGACGGCTAAACACCCTTGGAAGATAACGATTAAAGAACAATAGAACACTAACACAAAGTTTTAGAAGATATCCTGAACTGAATTGTCCGGAAATCGTCAATTGAACTCATATATTTTAGTGATATAACATGGGGACAAGTTGACTGTTGTCTATTTTTATGTGTGAGACGCCTGGGGCTAAACATTTCACTTCCGGAATGCCACGGCCGGATTATCCGGAGTCTGAGCCGGACTAGCTTCTACTGTATCTACAATTTTTTAGTCAGTATGCAAATGATTAGTGTAAAGGGGTGTTTATATATGTTCAATAATTTTTTTGTGACGTCTGGATTTGAACCCACAAAAGAGATCTGCAATAAATAAGGAGGATAGTATATCAAATAGTAGGTATGGACGGGCCTTTTTTAGGCTACAACCTTTAAAAAATATACAACATTGTCCATGAGGGATTTTATTTAATTTGGTTTTGAATAAAAGGCTGCACAATTCTAAAAAATCACTGTGGACATTTTACGGTTAGGCCTACTTCTTAATGGACACTTGGAGGGCTAGTGCCAAAGTCAAAGTGCTAGCGTCAGCCCTGTAACTTTCCTACAAAACTTCCTGAGGTTTACCTAGGCAAAATCTGGTAACTTAAGCCGTACTTAAGCTCTAAGAGTCTCCCATGGCGTCCCCCAAGGCTCGATTATGGGCCCAGCACTGTTCTTGATAGCAATTAACGACTTAGACCTTCACGGTTCGGCACTCAAATTCGCCGATGATACAACCATCCTCGCACTCGGTACGAGTCCAACAGTTGCACTGGAGGAAGCCGACCGACTCTTCAATGAAGCCAAGTCTTGGTTTATCGATAATAGATTAAAACTCAATGAAGAAAAAACACAGAGACTTGTCTGTACACTGAGCACGGCCTATCATACAGGGATCACGCCCAGAGCACTGTCAACCTTCTTGGATTCCATGTTGACTCCAAAATATCCTGGTCCAGCCATATTGAAGCCACCTGCAAGAGGTTGGCTAGAGTAACATACCTGCTAAGGAAGCTCACTAGGTTAGTCAACGAACATTATTTAGTCATAGCGTATCACGCTCTATTTCATAGTTTACTCAGTTATGGCCTGTTAATTTGGGGACATGCGTCAGCCACCAAGGACATTCTCCTGCTCCAAAAAAGGGCAGTTAGGATTATAACTTTTAGCGGCAGATTAGATCACTGCAGACCTTTGTTCTCCGCCACTGGAATTATGACAGTATATAGTCACTACGTGTATCTCAGTGCAGTGTATATTCACTCCAATCAACATAACTTCACCAGAAGAGAGGCCTTTCATGGATATGAAACAAGACGGAGAGCTGACCTGGACGTGCCCTATCGAAGACTTGCAAAGGTTAAAGAGGCCTTTCCTACAATGGCGATAAAGATTTTTAATCACCTTCCGTCAACGATAAAGACTCTGGAATCGAGGTGCTTCGCCACCAGGCTTAAAAAGTGGCTCAAGACCAAGCCCTTCTACAGTTTGCAGGAATACCTGGAGGAGGATACCACAGGTATATAATACTCATCCACCGCCATGCATGCAATATGTAAACAGTTAAAGTTTATTTTTTTATTCCATCAAGGAAGTCTTTTTTAGTTTTTAGTTTTAGTAATGTGACGCAACCTTTCCGGCTCTGCTGGTCTCGGTGAAGGAGGAGGTAATTTCAGGTAATTTCAGGTACCTAGCCTACTCAACCCATTCAAGTTTACCCACAAATTAACTTACCTGTAATTTTAAAGCTTCGGCAAGTATCACATTACCATCCAATTCTTCACTCTCCAAAACCATATTGTCCGCAAAACTTGCAAAAGCTAAAACACGATCGGCTAGGCTACGTTACTTTATTAAGGTCTTATTGGAATGCAATATTACCTACCGTACCGGCACCGGTAGCTAAGCTATAATAAAAGAGAAGGGTTCTTGTTTACTTAGCTCAATCTCTTTTCACACAGATACTAACTAATAAATGTGCAATTATTATTTTTTTACTCTTGTCATGAACGAAATTATAAGTCAACTAAGTAATGTATTAATATAGTTTATTGTATTGTATTGTAACATAAAAACAAATCCAGAGAGTCAGACAGACAGGCGTCTATTTCGGCATTTTTCACTTGGTGGGAGAGCAAATTCTGACGAGGAGTGGGGGTAACGCCGACAGTGTTACCAACACCGCAAATACCACGCACGGTCATCACGGACAATGCTGAAGACCGTATTTACGAATAAGAGAGACGGAGACAAAAGAAATGATACGAAGGTTGTTATTATTAATAATGACTATTTAAAAGACTTAATTTGATAAATAATACACCAATGCAACTACGGTACAGCAAATTATTGTTACTTATTATGTAATTTACCTACGTAAACCATCTGTAACAATCTGTCCAGATGAAAATGAAATATAGATTGTTATATTTCAGATTGTTATATTATACAACTTGTCATATTTCATCTATGGTAATAGTAAGCTGTAATTGGTATTACGTTTTTAATATGATGTTAAATATTTAAAATATAAGCCTATTTAATTAAAAAAAATGTATATTATAAAGTATATTAAGTATATTATTTATAAAGTATATGTATATTATTAATTAATTTAATTCAAACAGTCTGTGGATTTTTCTACACGTTTTGGCTAAACGGGTTATCGCCGAAGTACATAACGGATAAGCCACCTGGTAAATAGGCTACTAAGTTTTAAATTTTCATATTAAAACGTGTAAAAAAATCAACTAACTGTAAAATCAACTAACTGTTTTAATTAAAATTAATTACTGTAATATACATTTTTGAAAAGGCTTATATTTTTAATATTTAACATCATATTAAAAACGCAATACCAATTACAGCTTACTATTACATTTATTCATGTAGGTATATTACATAATAAGTTACAATAATTTGCTGCCCTAAAATATTTCAAGGAAGTAGACTAATTTGTACAAATCAGACATCTAACAAGCTTACATTTTTACACGTTTATCACATTAATATATCGTAGTTATATTGGTGTACTATTTATCTAATTAAGTCTTAAATAGTCATTATCAATAATAACAACCTTCGGTATAATTTCTTTTGTCTCCGTCTCTCTTATTCGTAAATACGGTCTTCAGCATTGTCCGTGATGACCGTGCGTGGTATTTGCGGTGTTGGTAACACTGTCGGCGTTACCCCCACTCCTCGTCAGAATTTGCTCTCCCACCAAGTGAAAAATGCCGAAATAGACGCCTGTGTCAGACAGTGCCAGTGTAAGTCAAGGATAATAGAATATGGGGAGGTTGTCTCATTCACAAATTGAACACATTTGTGCTACGTCATCGGCCGACCCATCAGCTGGCTGTTTTAAATCAGATGTAAACTTTCTTTGTTTACATTTCCTTTGTTTGTGTTTCCCTTGTTTACTGTTAGTATTGTGGTTAGGTTATAACGATAAAGAAAGTAATACAGATTAAATTTATTAAAATTAATATCAAAAATTTGTTGTGTGAAATGTTTAGGCTGTTTTAATTATTACAAATCCTAAAAGAAGAACAGGTCTTAAATTGTTATTATTAAGATTATTGAATTTAATTTTATATTTATTCTGTTTTGGCGTCCCGATAGTCCACTGTAATGAAGGCCATTAAACACGATAACGTGCTACTGCGCGGCCGCTTTTTCATTACCGCGGTATCACAGTTTTGGACAGAAGATATTATACAATTTTTTGTCCGAGTTTTAGGCCATTTTTCGGTACTGGCCTTAATTTTTGGCGATGCTTAATCGGTACTGTAGCGATCGCCTTCCTGCGGTCCGATCTTTCTTTGAACCCATGTTTCACGGTCTGATCGAGTATACGGCAGATTAGTGTAAGCTCCGCAAAACTTACATAAAACTCGACTAGTCTACATTGAGTCGTCTTTGTGGAGTTTTACTGCAATAAATTAAAGCGCTACGATTGTAAGTGGTGCAAAGGGCTAAAAAATAAATGTACAGGAGACCCAAAAATCCATCACGCCATTGCCGGCATAGTGTATTTTATTTCATGCATATTTTATTTCATTTCTGGTAAACTATCTTCACACAAATGACACAATGTATAATAACCAAGAAATCCATACCCAGTATCCCCAAAACGACCTGATTTTTGCAACAAACATCAATGTTATGAAATTTTTTATTAAAATACCTATAAAATTCATTTATACAAACAAATATTGTTCAAAAATTGCCTGAGTTAACCGTAATTGCACCGAACTCCTAAATTTTTTGGATGATGCTTTTTATCTAGGCCTACTGCAATGAGTTGTAATAACTAAGGAAAAAAATGATTATTGTTGATAAAATAATCTAGCTTTTAAACCTTAAAATGTAACATTTATATTAGGATTTAATGATGAGTAGTTTTCCCTGCAAATATTTTGGCGACCTCGCACCTCCAGATTGGCCCCGTCCAGATACTAATCAGACTAAGACTAAGACCTAAATTCACCCATGTAATCTTGTGTAAGTTTAAAGAATCTGAAAGAAATTGTACGGTAATCAAAGTAACAATCTTGAAAATATGATTTAAAACCTTTTTAAAATCATAATTTAAAGATATAATAAAATGCGACGCATAAAATATGGCATTATTATTTAATCTGTGGGCCCCGATAGAATCGCGCGTCTATACATGGCCATCTCTAGTACAAGGCCATGTCCTTCGAACTGGCAACGCCGCAACGGTGTCTACCCGTAGTAACGTTCTTTCACTTGCGCTATTGTTGTCAATGGAACTTACACGTACTTTGTTTCCTGTTACTGCACTTTTGTATGAAAGGTTTGTAAATATCCTTAGTCGGTGGGTCAATTGTAACGTAAACAATACAGTTTTAATTGAATGACGATTTGCAATAAAATACAATGTTTATTCAACTAACTGCTTGTATTCGACTTTCCATTTAAAAAAAGCTTATTGAACCATTATTTGTTTGGAATAAATTTAGTTGTAATACTAAATACATATGCTTATTTACAAATTATTTAGTTGTTTAACAACATTTTCGTTATTACGGACACAATCTCAGAAACTATTACGGTGTTAAAGGTAGCTATATGTTTTTTTTGTACCATTTTTGTACTAGAGGTGGCCGTGGTCTATAGCAATTAGTTCCTGCTCATTAGTTCCATTTTTTCTCACTAGTATCGCTAGGGTGGACAGGGTCGGCCGGTGACGAAACGATTCCAGCTGTTACTGTCTACATAGGCCTTATGGGAATGAGACAACCTCTTCTGTTTCTTATTTAATAGCCTTGAGTGTAAGTCAGTCATATAATAGCCATTTCTCTCTTTCTCAGCTGTGTTGTGTTGTGATGTGTGTGTATACTGACGTCTATTTCCCTGAGTGCTCTTTTGTCGAGGGCAAAATGGTGACGAGAAGAGGGACGACTGTCTCACCGCAGTAATGCACCTGACTTTTTTTTACGTTGTAACTGTTACTTTCACGATCCGGATTGTTCCAGTGACAAAGTAAGGAATAGGTTCGGTAGAACGGTTGCATCACTTTAAGTTACTTGTTGCTTCCTTTGTTGTGGCTCTTTTCTGACTGAGTTCCACCTTGAACTGACTTACTACCTACCAAATATTTCAGTATAATCATATTGAGACTTGGGCTTAATTTATTCTTGTTTGAAAGCTTGCAGCAATTAGGCTAGTATGTATCACAGCTTTTTAAATGTTAGGGATATTTTCTGAAGTTATCTAATGATTCTAAGATGTTAGTACGATTGTGACCAAATCTTAATGTGTTAATGCGCTTTATGTCTTTTTCTACACTTAAATTTATGAGTTAGAAAATATATATTTTAAGTGACTTCCAAAGTTACATCAGGTCATTGTTATGGTGTAGATATTAATTTTTAACAACAAAAGGTTAATAATAAAACCACACTCTTGAGTGTATCCCTTAAGGAAATTTGCTTAAACTAAGTATTGTATGATTCTAATTTGAAGTAACCTATTAACTTAAGTTATCTAATAGGCCCTATAAGTTACCACTTTAAAATAATGCATTATTGGGTACCATAAGTGATCAAACCACAAGTACTGTCTCAATTATCACTGATTTTACACTATGGTACCCATCAAGTTTCATTGAAAGTATTGTTATACCACTTACTTACTTTACTTTTCCCACGTCGTCTCGATTGACCATCTTCTGGCATGAGACCTGTCATGTTCCTATCTCTATAAAATCTTGGCACTTCTGTCTCCGAAGTTTGTCCAATGTAGGTTAGGATAGCAGAAAAATGATATGATTAGGTTAGGCTAGGTTGGGTAATTAGGTTATTAGGTCAGGTAAATAGGTAGCTAGTAAAAACTTTGTTCCAAAAGAAATATTTTAAGTTCTTTCTTAAATTTTTTAATGTCGCTGATTTGAACCAGTTTTACCGAAAGCTGAGAAAGTCGCTTGAGGCCAATGTATTCAGGTTTTTGCTCGAACAATTTTAATCTATGAGATGTTGAAGGGCTGAAGGGTTAAGATTTCTGTTTCTAGTATTGTACGAATGTTCATGAGCCTTTACAAGGTGTCTTTCCTTTACAAAAGAGATTACCTCAAACATGTAAATACATGACACTGTTAAAATTCCACGAGTAAAATTGTTGATGTTTCATGGAAAGGACCTTAGCGTTTAAAAATTGTATGTAAGTTTTCTATTTCTTTAATAAAATAGTTTATTATTAATAGCTCATTTAATAAAAAATACTGTGTAACAATTTTACACACAGTCCTAAATAGTAGTTTAGTTATTGGCGACCTAACTAAATAGGTAGTTGTAGGCCTATATAGCCAAGTATAAATGAGGGATGAGTGTTTAACGTATTGTTTAATGACTTCGAAAAATGTAGACTTTCAGTCTTGTTGCTTTTCCGTGCATTGAGTTGAGCGTCTACCAATTAAAACACAAATCAAAATAGCTATAACGCTACCTAAAAGATAGATGGCTGATTGGATGTATTCTGAAGCCATGCTACAACGTAGCTATCCGTTCCTTTTCACTGGAACGTAACAGAAGCACCTAGTCACAGTTCCATCGGACATGTTCCAAATGTCAAAAAAAAGTCAGGTGCATTACTGCGGCGAGACGGTCGTGAAGAGGGGCAGCGCCGACAGTGGTCGGGTTCACGTTACATCCACCGTAAAGCGGTTTGTTTACGTTTTGCTAATCACGTGACTAATTTCAGACATTTTATTTGTGGGATTGGTCACGTGGTATGCAAAAACGTAAACAAACCGCTTTGCGGTGGATGTAACGTGAACCCGACCATTGTGACCAACATTGCAAATAGAACGTGTTGTAAACAAACTGTCTTCTCTTAATTCTTTTCCATCTTCCAGCTTGTTGTCTGTTCCGTGGTGTGAGACGGATTGTTTTTATTTGTTTAGTGTAGTGATCTTCTGAGCACCAAGCCTAGGTCACTTAATGGGGCATTATAATACAGATTTTTTGCAAAGACGGGTTCATTAACACGCGGCAAACCCTTAACATTATTTGGAAGGAAAATTGATTTGCTACGAATTTTCTATTTCGCATTTTTATTCGGAACCATTCGTTTATCTCTGTCTCTCTTTGTAAACATGATCTTCAGCATTGCCCGAGTGTCCCTTCCGTGCGTGGTATTTGCAGTGTTGGTTACACTGTCGGCGCTACCCCCACTCCTTGTCACCATTTGCCCTCCAACAAAATGAGCACCGAGGGAAATAGACGTCAGTAGTTTGTTTAGCCTGCATTGCTAAAAAAATTTTTTAGGTTAGGAGGAAGCAAAGCTTGAGCTAGGCTGAGGCATTGTCAAATTGTGAATAGTTGTCAGTTACTTACACTTGTTCCAGTTACACACACAGTATTATTGTCTTTATACTATTACTAACACTACAAGTAGTTAAACTTAGTTGAAAGTGATGGGTTATTTAAACGTACCGTATCATCATACTTCAAGACTGTTTATAAATATGATTTCCTCTGACTAGGCTCACAATCTTTTTAGCAATGAGTAAGTTGTGAAGACTGGTCGAAAGAGAAAACTATGCATAATTAAATCACCTTACTTCAGTGTAGAAGAGAACAGTTGTAATAAGCAAGCCTTGTTAAGTTTAAGTAGTGAGTTAACCACGTCAATGGACATTGAAACTCAAACACTGGGGTCAAGACTTCCATTTTCATTCTTTAACATTCCCTGTGTAGATCTAGCCAAAGCTCTTTTAGGGAAAACTTTGGTTCGGAAAAATGAATAATGGTATTTTACTGAAGGGTATAATTGTGGAAACCGAGAGCTATCTAGGGGGGGAAGATAAAGCGTCCATTTCTTATGGGGTAAGATAACTGAAAAGAGTAAACCAATGTATATGAAGCCTGGTACAACTTTTGTTTACCTAACATATGGAATGTATAACCTCATAAATATCTCCAGTAAAGGTAAGGAATGTACATTTAACAGTTATGGTTGTAAAACGGTTAATTGAAATAGTGTAGGACCTTAGAAGCAAGATTAAAGTTAACCCCTCAAGCGAGCCAAATGATCACTTGCAATGTTGGTGATAGGTATGGCTGCCACTAGTGTACAGCTTGCCGTTGCTATTATTTTAGGTATTTTATTGCTCAATAGGTAAGTTAAGATGTGGTACATCATAAATAGCCTACTTCCTCTTAACTTACTTACTTGTTACTTATTTCCTCTTCGCCGCAATGGTAAGAGATTGGGAATCGTCGGTAATTATTGAGTTTAGCTACGGCCATCGGAAAATGGAAAATTTTTTTTTCAAAATGTCGGAAATTTCACGCTGATTCCGAAATGATAGTTTTTTCCCGCGGAAAAGCTCGGAAAACCCCGGAAAATCGGAAAAACATTTCCGGCTTATTTAAAATCGGATCGAAATAATTTTTACATATTCGTGATCAGCTTAACATCCCGGTTAATTTGAATACCCACAACGATAGATTCAAGGTAAAAAGTCATTTCCGGTTTTTCCGATTTTCCGGGGTTTTCCGAGCTTTTCCGCGGGAAAAAACTATCATTTTCGGAATCAGCGTGAAATTTCCGACATTTTGAAAAAAAAATTTCCGTTTTCCGATGGCCGTAGCTAAACTCAATAATTACCGAATCGTCAACTTTCTTCCTTCTCTATTGTTGACTTTTCCAGAGATTTATCCTTTCAGGGTTGAAACTCAGGGTGGCCTGTTGCTTTGGTGAGTGATCTTGAATGAACTCTGTTATGGCATAATAAACTTATGGCCTTTCTATGAGGTATGATTCTAATTTTCTTAGGCCTAGGCTTAGGCCTATTAAAAGTTCCATTCTGGGCCTACACCTAGATGAGTGATACGTTTTGCCAATTGGAAAGCTTATGAGTCAAAGGTAAGGTCATGATCAAGTTACACCAAACGCAAACACGTTTGATTTCCAAAGTCATTGCGATCAAACGAGCATCTGCTCGTTCTAACGTCATAATGTCTAGCCTCTGTCCCCTTTAAGTATTGGTCTTCATCTAGGTACGTCATCAAATTTAAGTTAACTTCTTTTTGCGGTAACTTATTCTTTATCTGTTGGGAACGTTCCGTTAGTTCTAGATAACTGTCTCTCCTTTTTTGGTGCAGGTAGACATAACATAGTTCGCTACTGCACTTAGCTGTTTTTGTCTTGCAAAATCTTCCTCACAATGTGTTCAGGGTAGAGATTGATTGACTTCAAATAGAGGTGCAAGGTTGATTATTCTTCAAAATAACTCCACACAAATAAAGCATGATATTCATAATCTTCATTGCTTCCAGTACCTTTGTTTCAGTATCTGGGTGACTCCACCTTAACCGGATTTGATGGATTTACAGGAAGAAGTATCCATACAACCTATTAAAATCAAAATCTTTATTTGCCATTTACGCCCAGGCACTGTAATGACAATTGTCTATATTACAGCACTGGTTGCAACCACAAATATTAAACAAAGATACAAATACATTCTTACAAGAAGGCCTAACTTGGTTTGTAATTGTGGCAGTTATTAGGAATTGGATGGGGTAGGCCTAAAAGCTTAACTTAGGCCTACCTTTCCGTGACGGGGCTAGTCAAGATTCCAGACCCCTGATGAGGCGCCATGTCCACCTTCCGGCTATCCCTTCATCCCATTGATGCTATAAATTGGCCATTATTTGACCGTGGGCCTGCTTGGTGGCTCCAGAGACCGTTCTGTGTGCTGACACAACTCTTAGAACGCCACGCTACTGCACAAAAAACATGCTAGTAAGGTATTTTTGTACCTTCGTTGCTTCCTCACAGATCTTCACTCCATAGACCATTATATCCTGTGTTAACAACAGCAGCAGCTTCCTCTTTCTCTATGTCTGTCAGCCTTCCTGGTTTAGAGGTCACTTTCAGCTGCCTCACGCCTATGATAATAATCATCATGCCTCTGCACACGCCTATGTTCTGTATGTAGTTTAGTTTGTGAACTGTGTTATAGAGTGAGGAGGGGTGATTCTGGGACAGCAAAAAAGTGGGGAGAACAAGGGACAGTTATATTTTTATGATACGGTCCTATTTATTTTAACATGTTTTATCACCAATGTAGCTTATTATTTGAATAGAACTGGCGGATCCAGGGAGGGGCGGAAGGGGCGATCCCCCCCCCCCCCCGTACGGAAACTTTTCAAGCAGTTTTACCTAACAAATTTTTTTATTTTCCACAAAAATTTTAAAATATTATAGACATTGTATTTCTATATTAAAATATAAACAATTTTAAATGCATTTTAAAAGTTATTTATTAATTTATAACACTATATAAATTAAAGTGTGAAGGTTTTATGCAATCTGCGTGTGCGTTGCAATCATTCAAAGGCTGCATGATGTAGGCCTATATCATGCGAAGCCGAACCGTCGAGAATGTCGATCAGCGCGGCGCAATGTTGGCGAGCCCAAAGCTCCGAAGCTAACCTCGGTTGTTTCAGCCATTCGCGCGGTTATATTTTGGTCTTAAATTGTAAAAAACTCGATGTACTTTTAAAATGATAATGGGTGATTTTCATGAAAAACTGTTTCTTCATGGACAAAATTAGCCTAACTTAAAAAAATGCAAAATTACGGCGATTTTTATAAGCTTTTTGACGGCAATACGGACCTTCGCCGAGATCGAAATTCTGGTTTAGCATCTCTGTACTATCGCAAACAATGCAAAAAAGAACGTATAAGTTAAATAACCTATTCAGTCCACCATATAGGTTGTAGCATTGATTTTGTATAGGCTTACAATATAGCTGTTTCGTGGAACTAGTTCCACTATACAGGGTGTCCCATAAGTAAAGTGCCAAACTCCGGGAATTGGTTATATGGGTCAAAAGAAAGAGAAAATCAAGAATATTTTTTTTTTTTTATTCTTTGTACTTATACCAGATATCTGCCATTTGGTATTTTTTACAAAATAATTGTTATCCTCAACATTTTTTCACCGATCTTTATAAAACTCGGTAAGTATGTTTAAATAAAAGGGACCTACTGTACAAAAAAATTCAACGTGGTTCAATTAAAAAATGATAAAATGGCGGACGTTTTAAACTATTTCCGTTTTCCAGCCATTTTAAATTAAAAGTTTAAAACGTCCGTCATTTTGAAATTTGTTAATTGGACCACATTGATTTTTTTCTACAGTAGGTCTCTTTAATTTAAACATAAAAGTTCTACTTACCGAGTTTTACAAAGATCGGTAAAAGTGTGGAAAATAACAATTATTTTGTAAAAAATACAAAATGGCGGATATCTGGTATACAAAGCGTTTTTGGAAAAAATTTTATTCTTATTTTATCTTTATTTTGACCCTTATAATATTTTCCCGGAGTTTGGCACTTTACTTATGGGACACCCTGTAGTTCCATCTTTAAAAATAAATGTAACAGTGAAAGCACATTGATTAGTAAGTATGATTGGAAGATCGGTAATTTACTTAGTAATCTTTTATGTCATCTATAAAAAGAAACAAAAAGTAACCAAGCAAGATTTTTTTATTTAGTTGTAAAAAAGCAGTTTACCTTTTCGCAAATACATTAGGCCTACGCTTACATCTTAACAGTTAGTTAACTCTTTTTATAGATAAATTTTATATAAATATAACTGGATAATTCATACTTTTCATTTCCAAATAAGTCCTTTAATCAGTTTTTACAATTTAAACCTATAGATTGTGGTGCACTAAAATTTCTGTTATCTTACAAACGTTTTAGACATAGGCTTACGTAAACTTACGCTTTTACCTAAGATAAAGAGTCTAAGATTTAAATTTACTTAAATGTTCGTGGGAATAAAAACAGAATTCTCAAAATAAGTTGACAGTGGATTCCAGACCATGACGTTTCGCTCCCTCACCTGTTTACGTGACATTCAAGGTCATTGTACCCCCCCCCCCCCCCCCCCCGAAACAATCACCACGATGTTTTGAGTTGCTATTGCCCTCTCATGGAAACCGCCACCCCCGTAATTCGGTCCTGGATCCGCCCTTGGTTTAAACTTGAGTCCTACCAATAATCGGTCATGTGATATTCAATAAAATGCTATAGGCCTAGGGGTGATTATGGGACATTTTTGGGCAATTTGGGGACAGATTCGGTTTAATTATTTTTATTAAAATTTAATTTTAAAATTAATTAATAAATTTTAAAATTTAATTTAATTAAATTATTTTAAATTTTATTTTTTATTTTATTTAATTTTTACATTAATTTTAATGGCTTTTTAGGCTTTAATGATAATGAATTATAAGTGATATAAATATCAACTTAAAATGTTGGGATACTGTTAAAAAAAATAACAACAATATTCCAAGGAGATGCTTGAAAAAGCTGTTAGGCCTAACGAGTTCAAAATAGAAAAAAAGTATTAGACCTGTAGCTGACAAATATAAAAGATGTAATAGTATTTTATTTAGACTCGTGCTAAAAAATAATAACCAAAATTGAGGTCGGAAGACTGCCCTTACCCGGAATCAGGTAAGCCTAACATAATTAAAATATTAGAGACACCTAGTATCATCTGTTCTGGGGACAGGGTTAAAATATCCATTTTCTGCTCCATTAAATATCAATGAAAAATAAACCCTGTTTTTCTTTGTTTGAGTGTGTGAAAAAAGATATTAATTATCATGAATAGGCCTGCAATATTTCAACTCATTTATAACTAAACCTTGGTCCGGACTATACCCGGAAAATGACGATGTTTTTGAAAAAAAATCCACAATAAATCAGCCTTAAGCTTAATTTTTTTAGAAAGTGGCTTTTTGGAGATTTTACTTTAAAATATTTGTCTAGGGGGTAGTTTTTTTCGCAAACTTACCACTAATTTTTCATAATTCTGATTTTACTTGAAAACTGTGTATTTTCCAATCGGTCAAACAGCATTTTTTTCGAATTTCTTTCTTAAAAAAAAAATATAAGTTACTGTCCCAGAATTTTCTTATGCCTTCTATACAATTAGAGTAGGCCTATGCTCTGTTCAACTATTTCCCTCTCTTTTGCCTATCTTTAATAACAATTGAGATGACTGTGTCCTTGTATTGCAGTCCCATAATTGCCCCAAACCCTAGGGTAAATATTGGACAATGTTTTTTTTATTTTTTAGAAAAAAGTATATGAGATAAGATCATAAACTAAACAGGGCTTCCTAGCCATACCTAGTACTCACATAAAATGATTTTTTGTTTGAGCCTAACATCTAGAAATAAAAGAAAAGTCTATTGTTTTGATTTTTGTCCCAGAATTACCCCACCTCACCCTACACATTTAACATCTTTCTTGTTAATAGTTGGTTGTTGTAAGTTAAATAATAATTTTTCTATGCGATGAGTTAGGTAATGACAACCAAAGTTGTCAACTTAAGCTGAATAAATATAGACTATCAGTAAAATTTGACAAATTTTGGTTGTCAACGTCTGGTTTAAACGCACCTTTAATTGAACAATTTTATTACATGTTTTTTTTTTACTTTGGTGCTTTAATGGTTTTCAATGCCTATTAAAAGTAATATGACGCCAAACCCCCCCCCCCCTTCCACCCTCAGTTTAGTCGATAAATAAAATATCCTCTGCCCCCCCCCCCTACTGCAGGCACCCCTAGGGCAGGTTCCCTTACTGCCGAATGGGACCTTTCACTTAGCCTACATGTTAACTCTTGAAGTGCTATTTGTTGCCATCATGATTGTTTTTTCCCCTACTTAAATGCTTAAAACATGATTAAATATACTTCTGATTGTTGCTGTAGA